>DWQX01000159.1:0-57032 GCA_018245475.1 Pharmacophagus antenor | reverse complement strand
TATATATATATATATATATAATAAAATACATCACAAAAGCAGACAGACATTGATTTATTGAAGTGTATTTTTGTTGTTTCCACTCATATTTTTGTCAATCAGTAGTATGCAATTATTACTATTTTCGGAAATTAAGGATGCTAATAGTTACTGATGGCGAGTTATTGATGTTATCAGATTAAACATCTTGCATCTTAGTTAACATTTCAATATGCTCACATAAGGTGGTGCTATTTTAATATTCTTACTAGTGCTTCATTTTTATGGGCAAGTGCTACTTATTACAAGTTGAATATTATGCATAGATATCCTGAAATTGCTGTTTAGTTTGTGAGATCTCACTAATTGACTAATATATACTGTATACTTTTTTACCCTATCTCAGATAGGATAACACATTATTTTTAATGATCAGCCTAATGAAATGCCATAAATAAAACAGTAAATTTTAATAAAGGCACAATGAATGTTATAATATAACAATAAAAAATAAAATGGAGTATTAAGAGCCTTAACAATAATTTTTAAAAATTGATTTTATTTTAATATCTCAGTTGAATTATATTTTGGCAATGAATTTAATTTTTTAGTTTTTAATTTTACTTAACTTATTTTATTCTTTCTTATGGTGTTTTGAATTTATTTGGTATGATAAAATATGCAATTTCATGTTTGATTTTCTTTGGTTTCGATTTGGTAATTTGTAAGTATGCAGTAACAATATAGTTACGGTTTTTGCACTTATTACTGTATAGTTAGCAATAGTTTCAATGATAGAGAATGCTAAGAGGATATGAGATGATGCTGTTGGGATTTTGTTTGCGTAATATGTTAATAAAGGTGGAAAAAAAAATACATATCCACAATTGAAATAAATATATAATATATAGAACATCTAATTATCAATTATGTTTGTTAAAAGTTAGTATAAAAGTATTATGTATGTACTTTTGGTTGTTATAAATCGATCAACAAATGCTTAATTGTGGTAACTAGTTTAATTTATACTATAGGGGTACTCCATTTTAGTTTTCAGTGGAAACATTTTATTCACAATTGATTTTCGTACATTAATCATAAACTAGAACACCAATGACGATCAGTTAATATGTAACAAAACCTGTACTGATCCATTATTCATCTTATGAGATATTTTTAACATTGAAATAAACACTAAATGTTATATGTAAAGAATAATAATTGTTTTATAAGGAATGTTTAAATAATTCATCTTCTAGAATGGGTTAACAAACCAGTGTTTGCAATGATTATTTAGTTTTTCTGTATTTGTTCTTTAAATTTCTAATATTATTTAATAAAAATTATATATTCTTATCCTGGATTAAAACATAAATTTAGAACTTGATTAGTTTTGGGATTAACTAACTACTTTGATCTTAAAAAGTAATTACTTAATATTTTGTTTTGATTATTCTGATAGTATTATATAAAAACTATAAAATCTCATTGAAATTTTAGATTCATATGTTTTTATTGTTTCTACTTGAAGTGTGTATTTCTTATTTTTGCTGTATCATATAATCTGCGATGTGCCTGTGAACACGCGAATAATGTTGTTAACACAATAATTTACAATATTGGTGATGTCAATAACTATTTATAGGAAAAGAAAAACAAGACTATATTCAAACTAGCCGACACGTGCCCTCTTCACCGGACATAGTATTTTTTTATTTAAATTTAAGAATATGCCCTCTCCAATATGTATAACAATTTTGGAATCCATCGACTCTGAGAACAAAGTTTAACTGAAATTTGAACCATTACTTTGCCTCTCTTAGGAGTGTGGAACTTTAAAAAAACAGTAAAAACCAACTTGTCACAAAGAATACACCTTCATAATTTGATATCTTTAGGATTAGTGGTTTAGGCTGTGCGTTAAAGTATAGGTCAGTCAGTCAGTGAATAATTCGGGAAATTTTATCATGCTACTTTCCAAAACATATAAAAAAGTGGTAATTCATATGAAAAGAAAGGTTGTGTTGTATAATTTGCAGATAATATCCACGTTTTAAATTTCAGTAAAGAAATTTTACAATAATTATTAGTGTTCTATTTTTAACGTTAAAATTCAAATTAGATGAATTATGCCGGGATGGTTTAAATAACGTGCCAATACGATTTCATCTCAAGTCTTCATCAAAATCTAGTGCTCGTTTTATCGCAAAACAGTGTATATAGATCACGTTCCAAATTGTTACTCGCTGTCTATATTTGTGATGACTATTGCAGCCATCTGATTCAGTGCCCGTGGATCTGAATTTAACTTTTGTAACTAAAACTCATTTTTATACGTTATTTGCGATGGTATACCGCATTAGCCCGGTAACAGCTTACAAACTCTTATTTTTAAGATTAATACAAGTAAGGGAAACTTAAATCGATTTACCACTAAAACTCTTTGTCACTCCATTTATTTGTTTATGCATTTCACCTTGCCGCTGTGGACCAGTGGTTTAACGGTTGCCTTGTAACACGGACGTTTTAGATTCCTGGGCTAAATGAGTAGAGGAGTTTAGATGATTGTAGATTTTTTCCGGCCGGGAACTTTTCTGGCTTACCACACGTAATGTCGATTTGCCCCAATAAAAATATTCCTGTAGTCATACTTGTAAGAGCCAGAGTATTCTGGGAGAAGGCGCTTTATCATCTACGGCTTCTTTGTCACTTCACATCATGTGAAATAGAGGTCAAGTGTTCCCCTGTTGCCTATGACAAAAAACCTAACCGCTAGTTGCGTATGGAAGTAGAACTACAAGTACAACTTAAATTTTCTTATTTCTTCTATTACCTCACGATTACGTTCTAACATTTATACAACTTTAAATTTTAGTAATTTTGAAGTTCAATGATTTTATGTATGTATTTTATCATTTTATGTATGTAGGTCATGTAATAAAACCACAAATACATTTCGGTATTTCTCGCCTATGATGTTTTGTTAGAAACAATTATTATTTGATTATGAAAATATCCTTGTTTTAACACTAAACTTCTTTAAGTTGAAAATAAAAAACATACAAGAGTTATATATCTCTCTTCTCTGTACTGAGCTGTAGGTTTTATTAATCAGCCTAGTATTCATATACTAGAACCCATACATAAGTTCTAATATATTATGTTACTCATAAAAGTAATATTTTTTAATTATACACTTATTACATTATACTTACATAATTTTTTTGGCTAAACTGTTCACCTTTTATTACAGTGATATCCGGTTAGGAAGACCTTTTACGATTAATATATGATTAAGAACTGGCACGTTCATATATTATTACCTCTGAATTTAAAATTTACTTTGGTCTCTGGTCATTGCACTATTTGTGCCAGTTATTAGATGCGGTAAAGTAAGTAGTGTCTGTAACGCCGTTTGCTCATTATATCGTTTATTTTATTAAGTCGAAAACTAGAATAATGTACCTTAACAAAAAATATATTTTATATTCTGCCCACGTTGTTATAATTACAGTAAGAAAATTTTATAAAGCGGAAAGTTGTCTTTTATTTCCAAAATTTTTTTTTTGATTATCTTTATTTTAAGCTTATAATAAAAATAAATCGAAAGCAGTGACATGAGGGACTTGATTTCTGGATCATGGTACAATAAAAAACGTTATATTAACAGTAAGACGACTTACTGTAATTATGATAACAGGTGCGGAATTGTTTTACTTTTAATATTGAAATGAATATGTATATGTAAAATGAATTTTATTATTCCAAATACGTAAGTCTAGTGCCACGGACGGAAGCGGAAGGATATTACGTATATTAGGATACAACTGTTTCAGTCAATTAATGTGTGCTGCTACTATTATACCACTATTAATCAACAGCGTGAGTCTATAATGGAGATATCCTATGAAATTTTGAACACAGATATGCATTTAGATACATACTTTTTTGGTTTAAGGCTTGATTTTGTGGCCTCCGTGGCGTAATGGTTTACCGCGCGTATTGTAAAGGAGGTATCAGGTACGATCCCGGGGCTATACGACTAGTGAAGTTTGTAAAAAAACGCTACCACAGCGTTTTTTGAACTTGCCTTGCTGCCTACCACCATCAATGCTATCCTTAATTCATATGAATATACTTTGTTTTACAATAATCTCAAAATGAAATTCTTGAAAAGAAAATATTTTAATGTTTTATTTTCACATCGATGAACATTAACTACACCCCTATTTAAAAAAAATCGAATTTGTGACAGATTTTAAGGTCACAAGTCTGATTTGGATTAATTTTGTCAATAGGTACATGGGTCATTAGAGGAAGATGTTCTTTTTGGCATCGTGAAAATGAAATGTAGGAAAATTACGCGATGTAAATTTGAAGTTAAGGTATCTGTAATTAGGAATAGAAATATTCTCATGTTAAATTTATACTTTAGGAAATACAATGTTTCTGCATGTTTTACCCATATTTAGCAGCATATTTTCAAAATTAAACCAGGGAAAGTGAAATGTGCAGCGAGTATACAATGAAAACCACAAGACGTGTGAACCAGCGGTTAAGCGGGTTGTAATAAACTGAGAAATACTAAAACAAGCTAAAACACGTTATTTTTATATTTCTCTCAGTTATTCTCTTTCTTTTTATTCTATATATTTTAAAAAGTTTCATTGAAATTTTAACTATTTCGTTTTCATCTTTTAGAAGTGGAAGTGCCAAAGAAACCCTTTTATCAGTAGATATCTATTACATCACAAAAAATAAACTCTAAATTTCATATCTCTCTGGGACCAGCGGTTTAGGCTGTTAGGTGATATATAGGTCAGATGCTCAGCGAATCAGTCAGAACTTTGAACTTTAGAAGTATAGATAACCATTTATGTTTATTACGATACCACCATTTATGTCCTAAAGACGGGTTTATTTTTTGTTATTTTTAGTGACACATTATAGTTTTCTGTCATAACTTGGACACTGGAAGTTGTGTAGTAATTCCAGTACTTCTTTTGCTACCTAAACAAGAGTATTTTATAACCAACAATTTGTTTTTATAACATTACTTTTTTAATAACATTAAGGACAGAAATGTGTTTTTTATTATTGTATCATAAGCAGTTATCGGAGTAGATTGAGCGATTTAGGATCAATAACCACAAATGTGTATGTTAATAGGGACATTCCGGAATTTCACAATTATTGAACTTACGTGTGAGAAACATTGTTTACTAAGCAAAATTTGTCAAAACAATTTCGGTATCCCGATGTTTTAAAGTTACCGTTCACTGGATTTTATAATTATTACATTTACAAAATTTTTAATAACTCGTTAGTTTAGTAGTTTTAGTCGCTACCACATAATATTTAACTGAATCTCAGGAATATCGAAACTTGCGTTATTGCTACTTAAGAATGGCATGTTCATATTTTATCCTTCGTCATGCAAGTACATAAAATCGCTCCACCTACTCTGATCACTGGTGATAAGTGATGCATAGTGTTCATCTGGTGCTGCGTAAGATGTTAGAGTATTTGTGCTCGTAATCAAAGACCTGTCTGTAGGGCAGGCTCAAATACTTAAACCCATTGCGCTCGAGCAGCGACACTCTCGCCACGATGTTTCCCACAGCAACTGTAATGGCGAGAGGCGACAATTTTTGTTTAGGCTAGATTTCATTATTTCCGTTTGATAGAATCCCATTACTACTTTGAGAAAATTATATTTTTCAGATTGTAAATAAATACTCTTTTATAACATTACCGTTGTTGTTTGTTAATCTGTGAATAAATTAATTTTATGTTATCCATAAGAATTTGCAAAATCGCCACAAGTTGCTGCTCCGTCCAACCGTAGTCATCTAGCAAAGGATTAAATAACGAAGCATCATTTTCTGATGTAATATTTTCTCTTTTTTATATTCGTGGTTGCGTGAACACTGCAAACATTTTAAATTATTGATTGTTATGTACGTTATTGCTCAAATATATATAATATACCGGGTCTCCAGTCGTATGGGGGTACCGCCACCGCTCGTAATGTGTTAAATATGTAATACTTTTCAAGACCTAAGCTTTTTCAAAAAAAAAAAAAGCGGAAATAAGCATATTAATTTTTGCTTAATTCAGCCATGGAGTAACGGTTGGTTCAATAATTTATGGATAATTTACTTAGTTGCAGTTGTCGTTTACCCAAAATATACTAAACACAATTTGGCTTTTAAAACTATTATTTCTTCTTATACTTTTACTAAAACAGTGTAATTCAATACTGCCAGATGCACCGGACTATGAGACGCACATCATCATTATTCATAACATGGTTCTTATTTAACTAATTAAGTGTTTTTGGTGATTATGTCCGTCATTAGTAACACTTTACGATCCACAAAAAAGACACACGTTTCAATAATTTTGATACTATTAACATGTAAGGGCTGTACGATATATAACATGGATTTCTTTACATTGTTGTTTTCTTAATTTACATAAACAATATTGAAGGATTAAAAATTGTAAACTATGACTCAATTAACTGGTTATGCTAATTTTTTTTTATTTTAAACTTTTAATGTTAATTTGAAAACCTACTTATTTTACTGTCACCCAGAACGTAATGGTTCCTTTTGATGATTATTAAGAAGAATTACCAATTATTCAGTGTGTTGATTTATATAATTAAGAATTTCGTAACTTCTGATAAGCTAAAACACACGGTGTGTAATCGGTCAAGAATGGGATGACCGAGCCGTGTCCAAAAAAATCCCGGGAACATTTTATCTCCAACATTTTTAAATGTGAAGAGGTACATCTTATAGACCGAAAAATACGGTATATGTTTCCATAATTTTTGAATTTCTAATACTCTAATAACCTAAGTAGAATTATGTATTTTCCTTATACAATTCTGCTTGTTTAGGTATAAAACTGATAAAACTTATATTTGATATAACCCGTAAATTTAACATATTTCCTGGTTTTAACACCTGAAGCAAAAAGTGGTGTGATGTGTGTTATAAACGTAGTATGTCTGTCTTTTGCATCATAGACACCGAACGGTTTCATTGATTTGAATACATTTTTGTTTAAAACGTGTCTGGTGCGAATGATTGTTCTTAGTCTCCAATAATTCCGTGCGAAAGTACGAACATTATTATCAATTCACTCGTTAACTTTTTTACATACTCGTACGCCACTTGTTTCTTGGCAGATTTTTATTAAGCCCCCTGCATTATTTCATATCAAAATGTGAAGTAGTAAGTTAATGAATAAAGCAAGGAATTTCTTCTATGTTCCTATGATCGTTCCTTCGATGTATTTTTATTATTATAATGTCGATAACTAAAAACTGATCGAATGCTAGTGTATTACGTCATAGCCATGTGGAGGTTGATGAAAAGAAGAAAGTTATGTCACACATAATAAAACGTTTACACACAAAATTTTTTTTCTGTAACATAATTTTCTGTAAAAGGATATTAGAAAAAAAAATGATGTTATAGTATAGAATTAAAATAATAAAATAAATAACTGCGACTATGAGGATAGTATGACTAATTTTGTTGTAAAGTTGTAATTGCATAAAGTTAACGGTTTTAATAAGGTTTACGGTCAAGTTCTAATTTTCTTCTATCTTTATATGATTTGTGTGTAAAATGTGTTTATAAAAAATAAAGGCAGAAAA
Organism: Pharmacophagus antenor; assembly: GCA_018245475.1. Taxonomy (NCBI): domain Eukaryota; kingdom Metazoa; phylum Arthropoda; class Insecta; order Lepidoptera; family Papilionidae; genus Pharmacophagus; species Pharmacophagus antenor. Next base: position 49,378 of record DWQX01000159.1, on the reverse strand, counting down.
ATAATATACGTGCAAGACTAGGTCAGCATTACGTACGTTTTGCTAACAATAAACGACCAGGAAGAAACATGAAACTGAAAATGATAACTATGATATTGTATATTAAAACAGATATAACGTCGTTGTTGTTTTATTTCGAATACCTTTATCAAGATTCTCGTAACAAATATTAAGCATTGCTTTTAGAATTGGCATGCGACGTGTTATTAAGAAATATCTCGATGTTTACAGTTTTAGGACCAGTGAACAGTACGGTGAAAGGTGAATTGCATTTCATACAAACGAAAAGTGGCCACCTGCAGTTGATATACGAGCCGTACATTTTCGTCACGGACTGCGTGCGCAGCGGGCGGACCTTCTGGCGTTGTATGGAGTACGGCAGGCGGTGCAGGGCGCGGATCACCTCCAAGAACAACATACTGCGTATCACCAATCCGGTGCACAACCACACAGAAAATCATCTGCAGAAGATCTCGCGAAAGTACGAACTGGGCGAGGTGGTCACGTGCCCTTGCGTCTGATGATGGCCACGACCACGACCTTCACCAATTAAATCAATTTTAAAATTGTTACGTGTAATTTTAATAGCGCTCCCGATATAATTTAATGCATGACGTTTTTATCGAGCGATTGATTGCAGCGAGGTGTGTGATTTTCTTGATTTATAAGTATTAATGTAAAATGAAACAATATTATGTCTTCAGTATTACACCAAGACTTTGATGAGATGTCTTTAACCAATAAGATGAATTGTTCATTAATGTGCATAGCTTAGTATCGCTGATGAAAAGACAAATTTTTAAGGGCGGTTATTGATTTGCCTAATATTTGGTGGTAGGACGTTAGATGAATATCGATAGGAAAACCAGTTGTTGTCTCTCATTCGTGTCTATATTTTTGTAGATTGATTTCTAAATTATGTTCGTTACATCGAGACTTCGATTACATTTATTGTACACGTTATGATAATATCCGTACACTTTTCGAGTATGAATTAAACATAAGAGCCGATACATTTTTGACATACAACTCTAATTGAATAAACTAATGTGATCTTATAGCGTAATTAAAGGTTTTTTTTTATAAAATGCTTTTTTACTTTCCCAATTATAATAATGGACATGTCTGTTTTTTAATTATTTATCTTTACTATCATAGAGATATTGAGCATAGAGTAGTGTTCAGGTTGTTAATGACCGATTGCTCTATGTGGGACCGCTGCTCTATGTTACGATGTCTCTACGGTCGGACAGGCAACGCGGTGCTGGTGCAGTACTCGGTGACGCGGCGGGGCGCGCCGTGCCTGCTCGTGGACGGGTACGGGTATGTGGCGCGCAAGCGGCGCGGCACACGTGTCTATTGGTCGTGCCGTAGCCGCGCCGGTGGGTGCCGCGCGCGCGCGCTCACCGCTGCCGGTCGGCTCGCCGCGCGCGCCGCGCCCCACAACCACCCGCCCCACGCGTCCGCGCTCCACGATCACGCGCGGATCGAAAGCCTCATCGAGACGATAACAACAGATAAGTGATATGAAACTTTTGTCGTTTTTCCGATGTTAACCTGATAAGCAGCCTTCACTAAAAATATATTATTTAATGCCGATGACTACTCCAGGGGTTGGTGCTTTTCGTCATCGAATGTATACGTTGTCATTATTTAAAATCGTTCGTCGTGAAAATTGATATGTAATAAAAACATTGTTACAATTTTATTAGAGTTTTATTCTTCCCTAAATGCATGTGAAAACCGCTTCATGTAAACGCTTACTGATTGGATTCAGTTGGAATGTTGTTGGGCGTACATAGCACGTATTTATCGATAGTGATGGGGTGGTGTTTTGCAGTGGAGTTCGTGATATCGAATCGCGGACGACGTCACATGCGGCTCGAGGGTTTCTCCTTTTATGCAGAGAAGGTGTTTCCGGAGAAGAGCAAAGTGCGGTGGCGGTGCACGCGGCGCACGTGCCGTGCGTACGCGCACACCATACACGACAAAATATTCGCGTTGAGCAACGTGCACTCGCACGAGCCGCCCGCCGTCTCGCACCGCACCGTCATCTTTCCGATTCATCACCCGACCAAAATATTATCGGACGAATGAATTACGGAAACAAGTCCTACGCCCAATGTCACTAAATCACAAACCACACAGCCCACACTACACTTCGCTTAAATTGCACTAGCCAAAATGATCTCTAAGTGTTGTTGCTGCTCGTCGACCGAGTGTTTAGTTTAATTCCCTAAGTAAATGGAAAATTAAAATGAGTTGCAAAGAAACTTTGCATTTCACATATTGATTAGTTTTGCGGCGGTTATGTTATGTGCGTTTTCTGTTTCTTATAATTAACTTTTTCGCGTAAAAACATGTCCTCCTTTAATGATGATCTCATAAATTTAAAGTTAATCGAGTGTAACTAACTTGTATACATCAAAATAGATTTTAATTTAGGTGAATGTACGCTTACATGGGGTGTTTAGTTATAAATTATGAAGGATATGTATGTACCCTCGTGTATTGTAAAATATAGCAATGATTATCGAATTTCGAATGTTTCTTTGGCCTTTGGTTGTGTTGAGGCATATACATGTCTTGTGATCGCAGCGCTAGTATAATTGATATTTAATGTCTCGTTTCATATTATGTAGTTAATAGTTGTAACATTTTATCTGATGCATCATTATTACTATCAGAATCTAGTCATTCCAGTTGTTATTTATAAATGTGTTCGTGTAATGAATCTCTTGAAATGGGAATAAATTGTTTTATTTACGCCCTTGTTATCAACGCTATGTATGAGTCTATTTGTTTCACGTAATCTGTAATATTTTCGGCTTTACGTAAACTTCATTTATTTAGCATGAAAGCTTTGTATTTTATTTTTATATTTTTGTTCCTGTACTGGCTATTTTTTTCAATTGTTTTTTTCGAGTAAAAACGTATAACTAATACGTTATTATTGACGAGATGTGTTATTTAACGATTGCTGTAATGGTGACGTCGCTTGCAGAGGAGTATGTGCGGTTGTGCGTGGGCCCGGGCGGTAGGCCCCGGCTGTGGGTCCGCGGCCGGAGTTTCTACGCGGCGCACACCATGAGGTCGGGCATCGTGCGCTGGCGTTGCACTATGGGCGGGTGCGGCTGCAAGGCGTACACGCAGAAGGGCACGCTGCACAAGCTGGTGGGCGAGCACAACCACGCAGGGCGTTGCGGGCGACGCGGGCCGCGCGCCCCGCCGCCCCCCTCGCCGCCCGAACCTCTCATGTTGCCTAGGATGCCGCGACTCGACTTCGACAATTTCGATCCGACATCGTGGGTCGTTCGATATTAAATGCCAATAATAAGTCTTTGGCACAATAAAGTTTCAGTGCAATATTTATACACTTAAAAAAAGTATTCGTTAAACGTAAATTTAAGGTTTTCTTTCAGAAGACTTCGCGAGGCATGCGACTTATCTTTAGGCCTTCGCCTATGATTTTTACTTTTTACTTATTTTTAATTCTATTGCAAATCTTTTTTGCAATACGAAGTAAATATTTATTTACAAGAGAACTCATAAAAATGCATTATAATTTTATATGGTCAGTAAAGAAAACTAATAATTATTACCCTTGTATTTTCATGGCTATCTTTTTAAATCGCCTGTCCTGCGAAGTTGGTTGCATACTCTAGTGTGTACGCGATTATTGGTAATTAAATACATAAGCGCATTACAGATCTTTTTATAGCTAAATAAAGTTTAAAAGCTATAACCGACCAAGAGTACAACGCAATTGTTTACGAATATAGTTCGTTCGGCCCCGCGCTACTAACGCATTAGATAGTTCAATGAGTCATATTTTAGTTCTAGTCAGAGCTTTATTTTTTATTGTGATGTAACTGCCACATGAAATTTTTGATCTCAATATGTTTATCGTTACGAATTAGATGCCAAATATTGTATCTTGTTCTTGTGAGAGAAGTGTTACATAGTTAAGGTCCTTGGAATGTGCCAACAGGCGCTCACCCACTCGCGAGCACCGAATAGGTTGTACCATTTACAAATAGGATAATTTTTATTGTTTTAAGGCTAGTCTTCCGAAATTTTTGTTACAAATAGTAGACGTTTCGTTTTAATAATTATTGTGTTAGTTAATTTATAAAATCCAATTGTAACTTTTTGCACACATGAGATGTTTAGCCTAAATCGGTATACTTGCTCATTTGAAATCCTTGCTCAGTGTTAAGTAAATTTGTGTGCCAAATTGTCTGCTCATATAAACCCTGTTCATCGCAGGATGGGCAAAGTGTGTACAAAAATTATTTCTTCAAAGTCATGAGTTGTGTATGTGTAAGTGCTGAATAAATAGATCCAATCTTACCTTCTTTTATTTTAGCCATATTTGTTTATTAAATATAGTCCAATATGAAATGTTTTACTTAAGGTAATAATCGTTAATTAGTTATGTTTTCGTGCTTTACGATGTGCAATCAATAACAGCTACGTTGTGATTTCGAATTGATTTCGCATGGTAAAGTTTATCCGTTAGTTTTGGAACCGTTTACTAATTGAAACGTTTTTATTCTACCAGCGCGTTTCATCCGTGCCGGCAAAGGACGTCTGCTGCTGCATCGCGGGTACACGTTCCGCCTGAAGAACAACCTGGCACACGGCCGCAAGCAGTGGTACTGCTCTTCGCGTCTTACCTCGCGCTGCCTCGCCGACGTCAACACCGAGGGCCCGGAGGGTTTCGAGCGCATCGTGCGCTCGCGTTACGCGCACAACCACGCGCCGCCCAACGTGCGCCGTTTCGCGGATGGACGTTACGTGGTGCGCACGCCGCACCAGAGCGGCCACCGGGCCCCCGCGCCCCTCGACCCGCACCACCAGCTGCTGCAGCTGCAGCACGCGCTCGCGCTGTACGCCGCGCACGCCGCCACCGCCAACGCGACGGCGGCCGCCTCCGCGGCCACGGGCACTGCGTCGCAACAATCGCCCAACTCAATGCCCACCTCCCAACACACGCCGGCAGCCAAGCCGCTGCTCGTCGACACGCCGTGCAACGAGGAGGACTAAATGACTCTCTCATGAACAACACGCACTACATGTACACGGTGATACGATTTTTAAAATGAGCGAAAATATTCACGATTTTGACGATTACGTACGATGTGTCGACCAACAGGTATATTTCTCGAAGCCTTTTGGCAATTATAAGTAGCTTAAATTATATTTAGAATAATTTTTATTAGGTAAGTTAAATGGGGATAGGATGAAGTTTAATATCAAAGGTATGGTATTGGTGGAGTTATATTGGTAAATGTATGTATGTTTGTAAAACCTTAGTCGGAAAGTGTGGTCGCGGTACCTCAAGTTAGAACCACTAGTGGGCAAATAACTAGGAGGTGTTACAATGCCGCGACATTTAGGTTAAGCGGTCTTGTCGAGGTCTATAAAGCTATGTGTTAATAGGTGTGGGTTATTTATGGAACGAATAGGGTTAGTAAGGACGTTATTTGTGTAAGAACTTTCTGAATGACTTATGGAAGCGATCTTTGCACAGTTGTTGTAGTGCCAGACACATCTCGAATTTGCTCAAATCTTACGTATAATAAAATGCGTTTTTCTTTTTTTTCCCCTAAAAGTCTAAATTCCGGTATCATCTTAATTTTGACTAACGGCGCTAGGGCATTTGTGTGGAGGCCGCTTTCGTATCAGGTGTGTCTATGTAATGTATACAGATGGTTATTATCCGGAATAAGACTCAAGCGTATAATTTATTATCGTCTCAATCCATCCGGGCAGCATCAGAGTTAGTAGCGATGGGTAAGCTGGCCTGCACATGAGGTAGGTTAACATGACTCGAGAACGACCGCAGGGAAGTCAAGCGAAGGACAGAGAGCGCAGGTCAAGTTTCAGCGGTCGATAGGCCGCTGTCTACGCGTCGGTGACTGATTTTGCGGAATCGATTTGATTATAGACAATTTGATATTGATCCCTGGACTGCACTTAGAAATATTTTATTTATTTTGAGAGTTATAACTTTGCATATTCAAATATTTCTACTTAGAAAATTGGACGTCCGCCTTTTTTATCTATAAGAAACATCACTAGTTGTTGGATATTAGTAATGTTCAAGTACCTACTTCGAGTGTAAACGCCTTGTTAGTGGCATGGGAAAATGGCAGTTTTTCGCTGTTGTTACGCGAGAAGGGTGAATTCAAACGAAGGCCTGTTTACCGATAACGAGGCTTCACACCTTAGCTCTCGGAGGTAGCGTAGTATTACATTGTTATTGTCATGGGCCCAGGCAACGGCTACCACTGAGTAAACGGTGCGCTCATTTGTTACCTTCTACTTCGTATAGAAGCGCTCCGCTCTTGGGCATCGTTGAGACAATGGCTACAATCTGCAGTCTACATCTACATCTACAGTCGATGTTTTGCTCTAAGGATTGATTTTAAGTACTTAAGCTGAATGAACTACCTCTTTCACTTTTTATACGGGTTTTACTAGTTTAATTATACAATTTTATATACACGAATAAATACTCAGAAGCTTTACTCTAGTAAGGTGTTGTAGTTTAAGCCTAGGTTAAACGTAGGTTAGGCACGGCGCGTCGGGGCGGTACTCCGCGCAGGGTCCGGCGTGGCCACCTTTATTACCTCTACTATTGAAACTCTACTACCTCTTTATAGTTATTACTTGTATTCGATAGTTCGCTGTTGATGACTTTAGCATAAATAGACACTATACGAGAATGTTGTCTGAATATATTTTATTAATTGTTTTCGAAGAATGATTCGTTGCTCGTATTTTTTTCCAATGAGAATGTGGACCTGCTTATTTTATATATTCTTAAGACTAATTTAAGTACAAATTTTGACTAATTGTAATTGTTGTTTAGATGACTTAGGTGCGATGGGGTCTATATGTGTGTTTGTATGATGTGACGGAGCTAAATTTTACCAATGATTTATTATAGATCGTGTCAAATCGTTTACATTTTAATGTAGTGTAATAAATAGTTATAATTCATAAAGTATATCGTTACTGAACAGACTTTGGATTAGAGTTGTTCGCGATTCTATATTGCGGTCTAAGCTTAAGATAGATGAAATAGGTGGATTTGGGATATCGAAACGGTTTAATCCAAAATTTACTTGAATAGGTATAAGGTTTTGAATTGTATTCGTCGTTTTGAGAATTTTATACAAGTCTAAAATCATTTGACACGTTCTATTGCGTATCATAAGCGTCACATGAAGGCGCGACTTGTTAGGCCGCGGCGATTAACCTGTTATATAAATAAAGTAGGAACAAATATATAACAAAACTAAATGAAGTCGATGACAATGTGCGTCAATTATGTAATATACGATTTTAACATACTGAATTGGATGAATAATTTTTAATCATTGTTTTTGTTATTATTTTTATCATGCTCAGTTTTAAAATTTCCAAAGACCTTGTGGGATCGTGAATATGTGTGTCTTTCTTTGTATTGTATTTGGGTAGTGTCACGAATCTCATAGTGCATTCAGTTTGTTTGAGAACCGCTCTCGCCGCGGCTCGGCATTAGACCAGTACCATTCTAATTGTTCCTCTTAATCTCGTAATCTATCTACCTCATTCACTGTTATCTAATCGGTATATTTGCAAGTGTTTAACGTAGCGTAATTTTTGTATTTACCATTGTAATAATAAGATTTTTTTTTGGGTTCATGTATGGGGTATGTTTTGTGAAATATTACATTGTACTTATAAATATATCGTGAGTTTTATTTTCTAACATGAAGTACTCTAACACATTCATTAAGGTCCTTTCACCTGTTGTTCCTGTTTTTACATGGTGGTGGGAAGTTATTGTTGCGGTTGTGTTAATCTTTAAATTCTGACAAACATTCTTGTCGTAGGGATCCAGTATTTGAAATCAAGACGCGGGAAGGTGATAATGATGGTGAACACGTTTCCGTTCTGCGAGGAATCCAAATTAAGGGACAAAGTTATATGGAGGTGCACTTCTAAGAAGACAAATTGCAAGGCGCGGATCCACATGCTGGGCGCAAACGTGGTCGCTGTGAAGGGCATGCACAACCATCCGCCACGAGCGCCCACCTCTTGATACTTGCTGTTGCTCATCTACAATAAGAAGCCTGGCGTTGCCGAAGACGTTATTGCATTTTCTCTCGTTAATTTTATCTCGACTAATAAACCCCTATATTTTCAGGGAAAATCATTGAATTCTTAGAATTTGTTTGTGGAAAGTTGGTGCCTGGATTAAGTATTGGATTCTTCTGGGTCGTTAGCATCACATCTTTTATTGTTGCTGTATATGGGCACTGACTTTTCATTTATTTCATGTAATTCTTGTTGTATTCACTCAGAGACTGAATTATTCAAAATGTCCTGTCATTATTATTAGTTGATTAACATTATGTGAATTTCTATTATAGATATTGGAATATTTTTTGTTTATAGGTAAGATTGTCTTTGTTCGATTGGTAATCAACCTAAAGACAAATTTTTTGCAATAATAAAATAATGCAAATAACTGGTAATTTAGCTGGTACGTTTACAACTTATGTATTAGGTTAGAGAAAGATTACCACCTAAATAGTTTACAAAAATTTTGAATCATTCCACTTATTTCGCCATGTTGGAAAAATTCCGGTGCTTTCGGTAGATTGTTTAAGAGTTTATCATTTAAAGTTTAGTGCATCCGTGTCGATGTTAAACTGAAATGTTGTTCAATTATATTTATTGAAAGATAATAAAGTAAGGGGGAGCATTCGGCTCATTGTGTGCTTTAAGGTTTTAATGATCATGTGATAATGAGTTTTGTCGATAAGTAAACCTATTTAAGGGTTAGTTAAGTTATCGAAAAATGAAAGTTATTGTGTACTTATGATATTGTGTCAATTCCATGTTTAATTATTTATTCCGTGTTATTAATTCGGCGTTCTAAATTTTAGTGAACTAAAGTGCCTTACATGGTGGGACCATTGAGAGTTTAGATATAATATTTGTACTGAACATTCCTCTTTAAATATTATTATCGGATTAACAATGTACGTGTGTAATTTATCTTAAATCAGTTTATATATTAATCATATACAAAAAAATTTTTTTAATCGAATATGGAAAAAATGAATAAGCAAATTTTTTCGTGCAGACATTTAGCGTATTTTATATATAAATTTTAAAATTGTAATGAACATCGTTTTCTTGTGAGAGGATATAAAAATTAAAATGATCACCGCCATCTATTATCCGATAGTAAAATATAAATAAATTATGGCATGGTTCACATTTTTTTTATATAATAGAAATGTTAAGAACTAAAGAAAAATTCGTTGTTCTATTCAGAGTATTACTCATTACGAATAATTATTACAATTATGTTCATATAAAAAAAGTCTTATTATTTATACTCCTGATAAGAAAAAATTAGAATTGTAAATGAAATGAAAGCACTCATCTGTAACCACCTAGTGAAGTTGTGTTTGTCTTTAGAACTTATCAATCAATGCAGGTGCTTGTAAAGGGTATAGAAAACGATTGGTTAGAGTAAATAACGATTAAATTTACAATTGTCTATTACTAAGATTTGAATGTAATATTTATGTCTTGTGTTACAAATTGATTAATGTATATCGACTGGAGAATCAGAATGATGTTTCAGAATTTTGAAATAAACAGTTTTTTACCCGTTTCATCAAGATAATTAAAATAATATTTCTTATATATTCTAGTGTGTTTCAAAAACTACGCATATATATTTGTGCCTTCATTGCTTCTTTACCGCTACAGAGAAGGTGGCAAATTTTTACAGTATGCTAATTAATAATTCGTTTACGTGTTTTATTAGGTAAAAAAAATTTTGTTTGGCGTTCTATTTTAATAATTTTCTTTTAGAGACTTTGTTTCGACTCTAATAAGTATATGATTTTTACAGAGGCCTACTTTCTACCATCCAGGGCAGGGAGGTCGGTGTTGATATTTCGACGCAACAAGTTCTGGGTGAATAACCAGTACCGCGACAAGTTGAATTGGGCTTGCCGCGACAAGGACACGAGGGGCTGCCTGTGCAGAGTTCAAACTACAATGGACGGCCACTTCATACGCGTGAAGGGTGGCCACAATCACGACCCCAACTTCACGCCGCAAAATTTCGATGCCTCTGCCGAGCGTACGTTCAACGAATGGCAAGCCAAACTATTTCTAAACAAAGTGAATAGCACATAGCTTTAAAAAATTATGGCTGTTACGTTTAAAGATGTAGAACCCTATCCCTCCTTGATGACGTGTACGGCTGTGACCTAAGTGGATTCCACTGCGACGCTAAATCTAACACATTCCATTAATCTTTACGTACAATTGTGTCATGATAATGTTCAAACCTTGCTCTTCACATATCTAATAACAGAACACTCAGCAAAACAATGGGCATTATTCTTACTGCAAATGATGGGGGGTCCTATGTCTATAAATCAATATTTTCTTTACCTTTATATAAATTTAGTACGTACATTCCAGTTAAATTTTAAAAAGTGTATACGTGTAAAAAAATAGAATTGCAGTGTTTATACATGTTAGCCAGTTACAGGGAAAATCTAAAACAGGTTATAGTGAATGCATTCATTAAATTATTAAATCTGTCGATTTATTTGAACATCTATGACTTAAATTTTGCTTGATTGTTATTTCGTCTAATGAATCAGGTATATAGAAGTTAGTCCACACAATTCGGACAAAGTTAATGAGTGTTATACAGAATTATAAACAGCGCGAACAAAGTATTTTTTTTTTGTTTGTAATTTAGGTAAATCAGTAATTGGTCATTATAGAATTTTTATTTTAGCAAAAATATTTTTGAAATTAAATATTTCGTGGATTAACTATTTCCCAAAACTATTTTTGTATTTAAAAATGGGTGTGATTGTAAATTACATAAAATCGTGTTTAAATTATGTATAAATCACGTTTCTTTTTTGTGTTTTATAGAGGTGGCAAAATATGTATGTAATAAAAAAATAAAATGAACTGAATAACTCTTTTTTTTTCATCAATTAAAAGGTACTTTTTTAGTGAGTTTCTAGATATAGAAATAAATGTAGTATATGGATTAGTTTAATGTAGTAAAAGTATAAATTAGAAGGTCGACAGAGAATTGTTGGTGACGAACGATAGTAAAGTATGTGTTTGCAGTATATTGGGACGTTTCGCGGTTCGGCAACCCGGTGCTCGTGGTGAAGGGGCACCGCTTCAGGAGGGCGGCGGCGTTGCGCGGCGGCCGCGTCTCCTGGTTGTGCATCAAGTCGGACAACGGCTGCAAGTGTTACGCGACCACTCGCAGCAGCAAGCTGCTCGCCGTCGGCAACCAGCACATGCATCAGCTCAGGCACAGGAAGAAGCGCGCTCGTACACGATCACCGAAACAGCTGGACCCGTTACTTTCACACGAAAGGACCTCCGAGGAATGAGACTGATCTTTAATCACTTACTTCCTAATGATGTTACTTTTCATTAGTCGATTTCTGATTTCGAGTTGACATTATTTTACCGTAACGAATTTTAGATTGATGTTGATTATTTACCGCTTAGCGCTATTAAAACTTTGTTGCAAACAGTTGAAATATTCACGTGTGTTTCTTTTATTTTCGATCTATATTTCATTACTAGAAATTATGTGGTATTATAGAAAAAAAAATAGTTTGTTTAGGCTGTGATATTAACAAGAGGATTTTTAGTTGCAGGCACAGTTGCGGTTCCAGAGACTCCGCCAACTTTGGGGCTGCCGTTCCCTTTCCCCTGCTTCCCCGGCCAATTCCGGTACTGCCTGAGTAAGCGCGGGAAGCCCGCCATCGAGGTCGGCGCGCATCGTTTCTGCTTCAACGGGCGCGCCGCCAGCGGCAAGGTGTGGTGGCGCTGCTCCAGGAACCCGCGCTGCCGGGCCGCAGTGCACACGTTCGGCCTGCGCGTCGTGCAGATGAACAGCGCGCATACATGCGGCGTGCGCGCAACACCACTCAGACCCATGTTCTAGATCTCTTAACAATTTATCTCTACAAAAAACATAGTTTCGTACATCAATTTCTTACCCTCGTGATCTCCGGCGGAGTACACGATGTTGTTATTGGCACGGGCAGTGATCTCATCACGTTTGGTAAAGTAAAAGAGGTAGGCGATGTTTGTATATGAGTAAAAAAGCTGGTTGTAAATTAAAATTACCGAAGGAAAGTTTAAATTTTGCTTTTGTGCCTTTTCGCCGGAGATCGATAAAATACGCTTTTACTAATACTATATTTATAAGATTCAGGAAGCCATTAGTTTGCCTGCGTATAAGATTAACGATAGCCCCAAAGAGATTGACGCGATGTGTAAATAGTTTGTACACGAACTCAAATAATTACTCGCAGCTTGAAAGTATACGAATCATTTAATAATTATTTATTTAATAGAGTGACCCAGTTGCAGTATTATATTTTTGGGTATCAGAACTATTTAATCGTGCAGCTGACTATTTTTGACGTGATATATACTCAATGCCTCATATTTACGGCAAACAAATACAAAACTAGTTATAACGGACGTAATTTTTCTACTTATATTGCTATTATATATTATAATGAAGGTTGTTCTTTCTCTCGACGGGATCTCATACTATTTTGATCTTCCTCTTGCGACGGGTGGTTCGTTGTACAAAGTGATAGATTCTCTTATGATACCCTAAGTATTTTTATATATTCCTTTTACATATTTTTTTACGATTTTATTCGTGTATTGTACATAGAAATGGTTGTTGAAACGGAGTCGCCTGCTCAACCCGGTAGGATTTGGTTGCGGGTTTGGGAATGTTGAAATTGTGTTCGAAAGTTGCGAGGGAATGTTTCCGTTGGAGTCATGAACTGTATACGATGCTAGCGTGTAGCGTGGTAATGAAAAGTTGTTGACGTAGTGACTGCATTTATTGATCGCCCGACTTAATTCTAATACTCAGTGTATACGTTGTAGCTTGTAAGTTATCTTTATTTTTGAGTGAGATCTTTATTTTATATAATTTTTGATAAGTTTATATTGTTTTTACTTCCAGTGAGTACTTAACCATGATATTTTATTTTTTTATTGTACTTACGCAAAGATTTTTATATAGCCGATGATAATGTTTACCCACTATACCAGGTTTACCACAATACTTTTATACCAGTTTCTACCATGTAAGATGTATACGATTCGTATTAAGTTAACCTTTCGAGTATTATTCTTGAAGTATTATTTTGTGTATGTGATAAGATGTTTTATTATAATTTTAGCAAGGAACTATATTATGGATAGAGTTAGCTTTAAGCGACTATGGCCGGAAGGAATGTATACGCTGTGTAGTGAGTATTGGTAGCTGGGACGAAATGACCCGTGTATAGGTACAAAGAAACGATTATATTAATTATAATTAATATCGACTTTTTATTTATTTTTTTCACTGACCTCACTCGTACTTCTATATAGGTCTTAGTGTGTCATACCGCCTTGGTAAACTATTCTTAAATAATATAAAAGATTATCACGTGTAAAACATGATTTATATTACATTTTATTTGATTTTAATGTTTTTCTAATTTGACTTTTATATATCTACCTTATAATCCACAAATGTATAATCAAAACAATTTAAACTGCCAGTTGAAGTATAGAAAAACGGTGATTTTTTTATAGTTACTTTGTATATCTTTAATACTCAAACTTTTTTTTTGTACGGTTGTACGTTTTTTAAATTTAAATCCTCCAGAACAAAAGTCGTTCGAGAATTTAAACCATCTAGAACTTTCTTTAAATCAAGGATCAAAGCCAACTAGATTTGTAAAACTGCTTCAGTATATTGCTAGAAATAAAACAGTCGCTGATAAATTCGCACGGACGACCGTCCATTGATATATTTGTTTTATTATTCGTGGTAAATTTCAATTAGAATAACGTTTTAGTGTTTTAGCAATGTTTTTTTTTTTCTTCTAAAGATCTACAATGGATGTCTTGTTGCAGGCTGGTTTTACATCCGTTCGGCGCGCGGGGGGCTGCACTTAGTGGCGGGAGGCCACATATTCTACGAGGACGGCGGCTCGCATCCCCGCCGGGTCACGTGGCGTTGTGCCAGATCCTACCAGAAGGCCGAGCGCTGTCAGGTCGCGTTGTGCCTCAGGGACGGCCGGCTTGTCTACTTCAGAGGTTCGCACAACCACCCGAGGACTTATAATCCGGCCAAGCACGAGTCGCGGCGCTTCGAGGTGGACCCGATGGGCAAGTATAAGATTGTGGTTAGCGGCGCGCAGAGGACGTTCGCAATGGTGGCTCCTCCGCCGCCGCCCGGCCCGCACGCCGCCCTGCTTCTCTAGGCCTGGCGCGACCTCCTTGTGCGGGGTTTTCCAGACGGGAGACACTAAACGCACACATGGAGAGTCGCATGAACACGCACCCTCTGCGTTACGCGGTGGTATATATCTCGTGCAAAGACGTTATAAGTATTATAGTTTTAAGATATGCTAAAAGAGGCGTCGTTTTAAATTTGTTAATATGTATTTTAAATACTATGCACCTACTATGCCAAAGCTTTTCAAATATGAGTTTTTAGAATTTATAGTTTTAACGGGTAGTAATCAGTTTTATTGTTACTTTTTTATAATCTAGATTTATGTTGGACATTGGACGTGAAACACATTAAATGATTACAGAGAGATTCGATGTCTGACGAATATGTGATTCGCCTTGTACTAAACGCCTGAGCGGTTAGTGTACTATTAGTGAGGGAAACTGGCTATGAATATCATCCATGTATGTATAACTGGATCGTGTATTATTCTCATACCAAAATGTTTAGGGAGTTATGTATACAAACTGTATAGCTTTAATGATAGTGTAGCCGTCTTGTTGATGCTTTTTTTTATAAAAAATAAACTATTTATTGACCGCACAGTAGCAAGCGGGACGACTGATAGACCATGTTACGGAGTACTCTAATATTTATAATTGATATTTAGCGTAGTTGTAGGTTCACTTAAGGTCACTTTAATTGTGAATAGAGCCTCAAAGTATTCAAGCTTATGACATAAATACAAGCGATAGTTTTGTAATAGTCTTGTACCGAAATTTTTCAATTATAATTCTAGAAATGTGACTACTAATAGATAAAAGGAAAATCCTTTTTGTCCTTTTGTAGAATTACTAGACACGATAGATACCGACCGATAAGTATACTTTCCTAGCTTCATATTTTTGTAGGTATTTATTTATGCCACATAGTTAATCTAAGACTTTTTTTATATAATCATACTATTAAGTTCATTGAACTACATAAGTGTTACTTTTACAATGTTTATACTCAACCTTTTCTATAGTTATGTTTGCAAGTTGTATTTTCATTTTAATCTTTTTTGACAAATTGTACTTTACTATAGAACGGATGTTTTGTTTAAACTTCATAAAACATTAATAACGAATTATTTCTTTTTTATTATTTATATTAACTATATTCTTACACATGGGGACGATTTGCAATCAGTGTATTTAACAGATTGTGTAAGGAAGTAGTTATTTTAATTCACCTTGAAGTTTTATCGTTCGGACAGCTTTATTGACGGCGGACTTTTCGTACCCGTCGGCGGAGGAGACTGGCGGGCAGTTGCTAAAGATGGGTGGCCACTGGTATCGTCTTGACGGGTCCTATCGCGGCAAGCGTCGCTGGATCTGCGCACGCGGCTGCGGGGCGAGGATCCACACCATAGGAAAACGTCTAGTTTTCTCTGAGCTGAGGCATCGCTGCAAAAACCTGCCTAACCACAGCATTTGAGGAAACTTTTTCTACTTTAATTACAGGCCTAACTATTGGAGAGTTTCGCAAAACGACAAATAACATTTTAATACATGTTTACAACTTATATCATATCCCATCCCACATTTGATTATTGTATTTTAGTTTTACCTGCATTTTAATAAGAACAACTTTTTAAATTATAGATTTTTCTAGAATTTTGTGCCGGACTCTTTGTAAACATTGTAAAATAAAATTGATAATTTTAACGATTTAGTTTCATTGAACCAAGGGTTATATGTTATTTATGATATAGAATAAACTAATCCGGATGGTATGTTGCAGTGCAAGTGATTTATAACCAGAAGGGCTATCCGAAGTTGTCGTTGGATGGATATTTCTACAGGCCCCACAACGCGTACAGGAATCAACCCAAAGTGCTGTGGTACTGCGCCGCGCGGAACAAATTCCAGTGCCCTGCGACGCTGCGCACCTACCACCGCGACGTGGTTGCGGTGCAGGGCGCCCACAATCACACCCGCTGACCATTACAGGGGCGTGACAGTTGCCCCATGCCGCGCCCTGATCATACAAACTCGTTTACCCGCAATCTGCATGAGGCGTTTCGTCTCTACGGCGAAAGACTTGCACAGTGCGATGCAACTAATTACAATTTACTTTGAACAGTGCTTACAAACCACGTGGACGCCCAGTGTTGCCCGGTCAATCGGTTTCAGATAAGCGAACCCCATCCCTGTCTCATGCTTGCGATCTGTATATAACGCTTTTTGTTTTCAGTCAAACTGCTTCGAGGATCTCTGACTTCCATAGATGTTAGTTACTGATTTCAATAATTTAAATAGACATCATTGTTTGTGAAGTTCCTAAATGAGATTAATATATTATGTACAGTTGAAACTGATAGAATTGAAATGTAGATGTACATTTGTATAAGTTGCAATATTAGCTGATAATGAATGTAAATAAAACGATAAACATCATAAAGAAATTTTTTTAAAGACCAATTGTATGTTTCATTTGGTGTATAGTTTTAATATATGTTTGGTAGCAATTGGTAGTATGTTGACGGTTATCGAATGGGTTCAGACGCGGCGCCTGCGATATACGTGCCGTCGAGGACCGGGAAGTCGCTGCTGCTGCACGAGGGGTATACATTCTACCTGAAGAACCTGCAAGCGCACGGACGCAAGCAGTGGTACTGCTCGTCGCGAGACATGGCCGGCTGCCGGGCTGACGTCATCACGGCCCCCGCGTCCTCGGGCGACGGCGACGTCCTCTTCCTCGTCCGCGGGCGGCACATCCACGCCCCCCCCAGCTACTACTTCACCCCCGATGGCAAGTACGTCAGAAGAAAAGACGCGTATCACAGGTACAGGTAGCGGCCATAGGCTGTCGTTGACGTCGATAATTTTCTTTAGTATTTTTACCACTCTAATGCCGTAGGTACTGTTTTCGTAAGTTATTGACGAAGCCTGCTTTTGTTTTTAATTAATCTTTAATAACTTTTAGCATTTTTTTTATTTTATTTTTTTGGGCACATGTTTGAACATTTTGAATCATATTTTTTTTTACAGGCAAACCAATTATTTTTTGTAATCTTTTTTTGGCATTAGTTTTAATGGACTTGGTGTTTTTGTAATGAAGTAGTTTTTTTTTTAAATATTCTTTCATAGTTTTTAAGTCATTAATCTTCAGCGGAATCCTAACACAAAATTCGACAGTGAAGCTTACTTACGTAATAAAGTAAATCAGAAGATTTGCCTTGCAGGGAGGAATACATTTATAAGATTTAATTATTTTTAGGAGTTATGACTTGCTTAGCACCACTGCATACGTTTTGTTGACGATAATTTTATTAATAATAATAATTAATAAAATGATTAAATGGTATGTAGGATTCGTGAAATGAAATCGTTAGCTTATATTGTTTAGTTAGATTTTAAATTAAGTTCCTGTATATCCCAGGGCGTCGTAATTATCGGGACTTAAAGCGCGAGAAGTTGTTGCATCGGTTTTTTTTTATTTTTGTTTTTGACTCGTGAGCAACGTCGTATTGTTACAGGCGGGGCCGTATAATTTACCACAAGGTGGACGTGAAGTTTATTTATGTTTTTTATAATGTAATTTGTACAAAGAAGTTGGAAATTATATTAATTTTCATACCTTAATAATAAGGTTTGCTTTTAACACTATAAAGTAATTCATTACTTTTATTATTTCTGAAAGAGTGCTTTATTATTAATTTTAATAATTAACTTTATTACAAATGTTGTCCCGTTCAGTTTATTAGAATAAAAAGATCACTTCGTTATTTTATGTCGAACGAATTATATTTGTACGTTATTAGCGACAAGGAGAACATCGAAATTTTTCCTTATGTTGTATACAATACCGACACGTTGTTTCCTCTCATTAAATTAGTGATTTTGATGTACATTACTTTTAAAGCTATTGTGTTAAGGTAGAAATTCGCGTGTACGTTAGATACGATATAATTTATATAGATAATTGGCATATTCAACGACCTAAACAGCAATGGCGGCTTGTTTTCTATTTCGACGTATTCATTTGATATTAAATTCTATGTTACTTTGACGTATCTGTATTTCTAGTAAACTGATACGAGCTAAGAGCCCAAGACACAAACTTTGTAAAATGAGCTGTGTAGCATGAAGGTATATGTAATGTATGTTCTGAGACTATTCAACTTGGGTTTTTGTTTCATGGGGTAGGGCGATGCGCCCCTGCTTTATTTCTCTTTAAAATTTATATCAATTGGGATAACAAATGATCTTAGATGATGCTTTTTATTCTTGTCAAAGATAAATAAAAAATATACTGGAAGAAAGCAAAAATACTCCAATTTAGTAAGCCGTCAGTTCAATTAAAAATGTGTGCTTTGCAAATAAATATATTTACTTTTCGGGTTTACTGGCTCTAATGTTAACTCTATCTATAGTTATTTTTTAACAATATTAAAATTACAGGTTAAGGCAAATAATCTTAATCCCTTGCTTTAGTGTATTTTTGTAAAACAGTCGTCTTCTAACGTACATCATTAAATAATTTTGTAAAGAATTAAAAATGTTAATAAAGTGTTAAACTAAGATTTGTATTATATTACTTATGTTTCATTAAAGAGATACGCCATTTACGTTTCTTTGAATTTAATTTGTACAAAAATTTGTGTTACGAAATTATATCGACGACTTTTATCCTCCTTTAGGGGTCGTGGCCTATTTATAATCTTGGCTTGCCGTAATAACGTACCCTGTAATTAATATTAAGGTAACAAGCCTAATCTGTCCTTATACATTTCTGATTTCATTTGGTAATTTATGACTAAGAAAAAATTGAACGTTCGAAAACTTTATGTTGAACAGAAATTTATTTCGTTCCAAATTATAATCAATTAAAATTGCAATATATATTCATTTTTAAAAGTTAATTTATTAATAGTATATTTCAAAAATTTACTTCCTTCAATCCTAATTTGAATTGTTTGTAAAGATATAATAAATGAAAAACGTCCCATGATACATTTAAATAGGCTCATGTACGATCGAGTAGTTCCTTTACCGCCTTGCAATATTACTTGTGTTCCGGGAGCTATGAATTGCGCAGTTGTGATGGATCAATACGACCTACAAAGTTATGAAAGAAGAAACTTCGGCAAGGCACGGGGATCGTATGGGCGTGCCCTGCTGTCTCCCGCGCTACAGCCTAGTTACGCCTCGTATGCCCTAATTTTGACGTGCCTCCTTTTCTTCGCGGCGGCTTTGCGTGTGTGCGTGAAATGCGTGTCATTACGTTAGTGTGTGCAGCTTACATAATTCTCGATATTTTAGGGGAAACAGAGAGCCATTTTTCATTGTTATTGTGTCATCAATTTTAGACTTCTTGTATTGTGTATGATTCTACGTGTTCCTAATGCATTTGTATGTGGAAAATTTGATAAAATGTAATTTTGTGTATAAATAAATATATATCCTCATTAATAAACTCGTGAAGCTGTGCCGTGATTCACATCGTCGTTGACTCGTGTTGTTTTGGATTAGAAATAGTAAAGTTTATTAGAAATAATGACAGCTGTAAAATATATTACATCATACAAAGCTCCACATTTTACTTCGAAATCTGTCGTCTCGTCGAACTTTTTAATTTGTAATATTGCTTGGTTTAATATAAACGGTTTCGCATCGAATGTTGAAATCAAAAAATATGGCGTCCCAGAGCACGCGCCCGCGTGACGCCGGCAGCCGGCCCGCCGCGTGACATGCGCCTGGCAGGCCGCCTGGTGATGGGGCAATCGATAACCCAGCATCCCACGCCCCATGGACCCCCTACACCCCAACCCATCTAAATATAGCATTCCGCTATAATAAGCCCTGTAGCTTCCGCGCCCGTACATTTATGGCTTCGACGAAACGGTACCTCTGTAGGTAATGTTTTGTACATTGATGTCATTATCTTTGCTGTGGAGCTGAAATATAGATTTTTTAATGTTTTGCTTTTTGTTAATTGCTTTAACTTATCTATGGCTGGCACCAGATTAAACAGCTGTTGGTGATTGTAGCTTCTGGCATCGTAGTGGCGAAGGTGTCGGAGTCATGGGCGCTGAGGACGCGGTGGTTCGTGTGGCGGTGGCGGGACACGCTGGCGGTGCACGCGCCGAGCTGCGGCATAGCCATCCTTTCGAGACTCGGCTGCGACTGTCTCCTTCGACGATTTCCCATAAGAAACTAACCTTTAGTTTTTAACAATATATTTAGAGTAAATAGGCTTCTTCTAGAGTAGTGCCCTCTATTAGTCTACGTCTTATTCATTGATATATTATTTTAACAAAGTTACACAGCTGACACACAATAAATGTATAGCTAAATATAGTAGTGACAGTGCTATATATGATTTAGTGATTCAAAATTATATATTTCCGATTCAATGTTACATATTTATATTGTTGTTGTATTGTATCACTAATGATATATTGTTATTAGTGACTCTTGACATAAAGGAATTAGCAACTTAAATATTTCACGTATTAGTTATGTTTACTGGTTACAATGAAATTAAATATGTAGGAAAGTTTCAATCATAGGTGCCTTGAAATGTTTAATGTATCTTGTGTTTAACTTCCTCGATGTATTATATTGTAATTGTTTACGGGTAATAGTATGTTTCTTATCAAATACGAAAAACAATTAAGTTAAGACTTTTTTTATTAAAATTAAGATCACAGACTGTACAAAAAAGAGAAGTTATTAATATACAGTTGACAATGTTTGAACACTTGTATAAACTTTGCTTAGCTTTTGCAAAATAGGATACTTTTTATTATCATCAAAACATGTGATATTTTAGCCAGTATTAAATATTTATATAATAATAATAAATAATTGAACACTGACATATTTTTCAAAATGTCCACATAGACTTTATGCGTAATGACAGATGAGGGGCTCACTTTTGGCGTTAAAAAAATAAGAATGCGGGCACATTAAACACTCCTATTTTTTTGTAGAATTTTCTATTTTATAGACAACATATTGTTATGACCCAATATATTTAAAAATAAAAGATTTATGGATATGCAAAATGCGTTATTTATTCGATGCACCTGTGAGGTACGGTACGTTTTTTTTTTTTTCGATGTCGTTTGCGAAATGGCCAATTTGACACAATCCTAACGGTCTGTTATAATTGCAAGGTTACGCGCGCTACCTGACGACCGCCAGGGGTGGAAGGCTGCTGTATTACGATGGGAATACCTTCTTCATCAATTCGAGAAAGCGTCAAGACAAGGCCCGACTGCTGTGGTACTGTTCCTCGAGGAAGTCCCGCAACTGCCCCGCGTCGATACTGACCCTGCACGACCGTGTGCTCGGTCAGGCGCCCATACACACGCACCCACCGAAAGTCTCCAGCACATATTCCAATTGCACTGAAATGGATTATTAAATTGCAACGTGCGATCGATCGATCGGAGCAACCGACTTAATGATAATTAATACGCTCTCTAGTCTCTATGGTCACCTTTAGGACCGCTTAGATTTAATTGTCACGATGACAAATAACTTGTGTCATAATGGACGAGTCATTTTTAATGTTCATTCTAGTTTACAGTGATATATGTAGATAGGTATTATTTATAATTTGTCGATATAACAATAACAATAAAGTTTTACTTTTTTACAACAATGACGTTAGTATAAATTGAAGTTAGATTTTGTTGCCAAATTACTTATAACGAATATCGAAATATCTCGCCACTTAATACATAAATATTTAATGTGTATTTAAGAATTAATAAGTGTTACTATATCGAGTTAAGCGTGTCGTGGATTGTGAATGTTATTGATACTAATTGTTATGAAATAGTACAAAATGACATGGCTCTAATGACATTGTCTTAATTAATGTATTGTTAAGGTTTTGCAGTTGCATGCTTTAATATATTGTGAATATGACGCCGAAGTAAACAATGTGCCAAAATCGTTTTCCCTATTTAATAAAACATACGGTCGAGCCCTTGGTTTTTAGTTACCCACACCACCACGTTCCTTCACCAGGTTACTTTAAGGCAATTATACCAAAACTTTACCTGCTCCTTCTGGGAACTAAAAAAAGTATGTCTAGACGTCCTGTCTTTTGATGCATTTCTATTTACAAAAAAGGTTTTATGGAATACTTTAATCGCTTACAAAGTTCTAGGACCGGGTGCAGGTAGGCATCGCGTCTAGTTGCCCGACAATCAAATACTAACTTTATTTTGTGTGCGTTACGATGCCCTTTACAGTTCCAGCCTATAAGTAGATAGATACGAATAAGTTCTTTTTTGTTAGTCTTTTGTTAATCTATGAACAATTTGAAGCTCTGCACTATATTTGAAAAACGTTAAACCTTTATGAAACGAAAGTTATAATTACAGGTAGACTGGAAGAGAACACCCGTTGGCATTCAGCCATCTCTTTTATACATTCCTTTTGTGAGAAGTATTAAATAATTAAATACATTACAATAATTTCAATTCTTACTTTATCTTAAAATCTTTCTATTTCTTTACCTGTTAGTCTCACGTGTTTTTTTTTAACTTTTTAATAAACGTCGAACAAATCAAACTTGAAATAAAGCTAGGTGTTAGTTTTTTAATTCTCGTTTGCTTTGCACCAAGTACTTATACATCGACACTACTTTCCCAAAGTATTTTTTTACCGTTATAATACCTGCCCACGGTTAGTTATCGGAATAAGCTTGAATTAGTAATAAAAACGTGTTCGTCGGTTGAGAATTGACCATCAGAAACTGTTTCTAAATATATGCACGTACAATGCGTGAGCGTAACTCTAATATGCTTTAGGCCAAATTGCAGTTTTGATAATTATAAATGAATAAATCATTCATCACATTAAACAAGCTTTGATTGGAGATACTCTCGATGTTTGTGCATTTAGTATCTTCAAAATAATGGGACTAAGGTTAGAAAAATATTGTAATCCGAAAGAATGGATCAATTTGCCGTCCAAACCATAACAATTTTCTGAAACTTAATTTTAGCCAAAGAAAACTAAATATTTTAAAACACGATGCTCTCATATTTTAAGTTTCAGAGTTTTGCAATAATATTAGTAATCGTGTCCCTGTTTATCCGAATAAAAGCGTTTATTGCAATTGTTTCGAATAGATTATCGATTTATAATTTCGAATAGATAATAGGAAAAAGTATTAGAAGTCGTTCTTCGTTTTAACACTATAGAGTGCAAGTTCACTTAGAGCACTTAGTATTTACTGCTCTGACAGTTGTTTTTGCAGCTGTTAATGTTGTTTAGGTAATTGTTTTATTGAACTTAGGTATAGAACTTAGGTAAAGCGTTTTTTTACAGAAAAATGGTTGATTACGGATCGTTTGTGCTTAATAACTTGTAAAAAATTGCAGTCCTCATCTCATAGTGCTTCTAAAAAGTAATTTTCATAGTTTATTGCCGACTAACAATGAAACAATATAACAAGAATAGCTAGACTCCGACACCAGGGTGGTCAATACTTTGTAGCCGTTTAGTAGAAATTACTTAGGTAATATTTGTTGAAGACGAAACCTTTGTTTAGATTTATAGCAAAAAAAAATTACTCAACAAGTTGGATCGTTAACTAAACACTACTATTTTTAATGAAACCACGTCCTTGGAAGTGATTGTCACGGTTTCTATACGTGCCTTAGGTACGACCCTCCGTGGCACCTATTCAACCCATTAGTTTTAATTTGTGTGTGTATGTATTATTACAGTTACCTGAACAGTGTCGACATAGCTATGTAGGTTGGAGCTCGCAAAAATAAGACAGTTAATTATGCACTGCCTTTTTAATACACACTTCTTTTATTATAACATATTAATTTATTTTATTAATAAAAATCATGTACGTCCGTCGAAAGGTTGTTAATTTTTTGTATGCTTTTTAAACTGTTCTAACGTGTTTAGTAAGAAGCTGTATCTTTTGGCTCATTATTATACAATGCTTCCATTAACTGCTTGGTTTTTTTTTTATTTTATGTAACCACTAATTTATTGTTTTAACTTAACTGCCGTTTGTTGGTAAATTATAATATTATCAGCTGACAGTCTCGGGAGGAATATACGCCGGTGCCTTTTGTACTATTCATCTTTTAATGAGGCAACTTTCTCACAATGTTTCACGGGTAATACTGCTTTATTAAGCAGATTGGAGCAAACAAAAAGAGCTTTCGATGATTTAATATTTGAATCTAATTTACATGAAATGGTTTTTAATACTAATAATGTTTAATATTACTTTAAATAATATATGGCCATATAACAAATGTTACACTTTTGTTTTTGTTATGTTATATTGTTAGAATATTTATTCATATCGCATGTTGGGGGTATAGTGTCATAACAAATTTCACTATTACCGATCGTTTATAATTTTTCTCAATTTTATTAAGGTAACACTTTATGATGTTTTAAATCTGTGGATTCTTTTGTCCTTGATAATATACCCCTGATGTCAAGGTTCTACAATTTTAGTATCGTTTTATGAAAGCACGTGTTTGTACGATTAGATGTCTTGGAATAAAAAAGTGTATGGAAACTGCAGAGACGTGTGTATCGTTCCGTGAGAATGCCGACGTGCTATCACCTGTTGTAGGAGCGCATTCACGTCAAGAAATCCGTTACATGCTGTTCCACTTACATGCATATCGTAGACCGATACCTAATTAGTGGTTTCAGTACTCAGAGCAGAGAGCGACCGACGAATATTCGGATAGAAGTAGAGAAAATACTTAACGGTGCTTCAATTTGATGTTCTTGAGATGTTTTTTTTCAGTCATTATAACTAATTGTTCTAATGCATACAAAATCGAAATGAACTAATTTGCCAAAAATATTTTGTGTAAAAATTCTAAAGTAGGCAATGCACGATTTGAAAGTGTTACTTTTATATTTTAAAGCTTTAATTTGGAAAACATGAGAATTCAATGTATTTTAGGCAATTTAAAATGATATTTTCTAAAAATGGTTCAAATGTATTCAGTACTGATGTAAAATATTGATGTAATACTTTATAAAATAAATACACAATCAGCGCCATCGCTGTGCAAACACAACGTCATTTTCAGAAACCATGCGGTGGCTCTACATCGCGATGAAAAGTCTCACTGACTGTATAGTAGATGGCGTTGGCAACTCGCGACTTCCGCTTAAATATAAACGGTTACAATTTAAATTATACGAGTAAAACGTTCCGTAATGCGTGTAAATTAATACATATTTTTATACAGTTCTCACTCCGTTTATATAATACCAAAGTTTAATGATTTACAGGTCTACGTTATGTCACATCTCGCCGGGGGAATCCGATGATTATCTTCGAAGGGGTCAATTTTATAAAGGAAAGGAGTCGTGGTTTCCTTACGCGGTGGGTGTGCGGCAGGAAGAGGCGATGGCAGTGCATAGCTTCCTTGACCACGATGGACGGAGTTGTCGTCAAGACCTACGGGCACCACAATCATAGCTAGCACGTACACGCTATAATTTCTTTGACAGTGTTTAAATTGTGATATCTGAATAGATTGTAATACTCATTGTTGTTTCTAATAGGTTATATGTCATTTCTTCTTTAACATTAATACAGTAGGGTAAGTCTATCTAATATTATTATCTATTAACATTTTAATAATGTTATAATGTTCATAGTTTCAAGAATTACCACGGAAACGTGCGAAAACTTTCTGTACGGTCTGATCAGGTCATATTTGTCCATTAATGTCAACGAATTTTTCCTAATAATTAAGTTTTATATGTTGTATCGAGACAAAAATATATTATTTGTAATCGTTTATAACGTTAAAGTACGCTTATTAAGGGACCATTTTATTGCTCCGTATATTGACAATTGTGAATCAAATTTGTTATATCGCAAAACCTTTTGCGGAGTTATATTATTTAATTGTTATTACTTCAGACGTTGGTACATGGTATCCGGTAAATGTTTTGTACAGTAAACATATTTGCGGAATCGAAAATCGTCTTTGCGATGTAAAACGAAACTTATGTGTCGATGTGGCCAGCCCAGTGTTGTGATTAGTTAAGTCAAAGGTACATCGTTATGAAACAATATTGATGTGATTTTTCGCTTGTAACATTGATTAAGGTAAAAAATAATCTTGTGAAGATAAAGGGACTAATGTAAATTTGTTTACCTCCAAGTGCTAGTGGAGAATTTCGTTTTGTAGTTTGTAATAACATCTTTGCATGTGCTGGTTTAAAGATACCCGATTTTATCATAGCCAAAGTACCCATCAAAATCGTTATGTAAGAACATTCAATGACTAGGTTGAGGTGGAAAAGAAATTTAAAGCGTTTTTTCAGTCTTGTATAATATTTTGTACGAGTGATTATTATTAACACGAAAGTTTTTTTACAACGAAAAACTCACCGAGTGTGTAAATTAGTACTTATTGTTGATTTAAGTTTTTCGAATCATTGCATCATGTATAAATAATATTTTTTTTTAAATACCTTTTTTTTATTCTGTTTTCCACGTTATAATTATATAATCGTATATATGGTCTAAAAAAATTTAACACTGTCTTATTGTAACTCTGTTTTTTAGTTATTTCTAAAACATAAGAATGTAAAACAGAATCTTAACAAAGTGATTTATTAAGTTTAGATATATTGTTCGACTTCACGAGTATATGTTACTTACTGTTGTGGTCATTATAAACTATATATTGTATATACGAACTTAAACTTTTATGATCAGAATTTTCCTATGGCGTTACTTAAAATAAAGTCTCGCGTTAACTAAAGACTAAGATTTTTAATTAAGAGTGGAAGAAACAGTACTTATGAAATTATGAAATATATTTGCAGATACATAAGTACTGAAGATTATAATTGAATTAAACCATGTTTTTGAAACTCATATGTCATAACACAGACAAACACTTGTATACACATGGTTATAAAATCGATATGACGTCACTGCTTTAGTACTTTTTTTATATTAGTCGTCGTGTCAAGACATTAACAAATATATTTTGTTATTTTTAGTTAAACTCATTGTTTTAGAAAGCATAACCTGGCATTGCAGTTTATTCGGTGCTACTGCAAATGGAGGTTTAATTTTTATGGTTATGTAATTATCTCTTGTCGCATATTTTGCGAAATCGAACTGTACGCTCGTCTATTAGAAAGACACTTATTGGACTTCACTATCCGATTATAAATTGTCATTTTTAAATTGATAAAAACTGTGAAGTTGTGTTGTTTTTTTTTTTGTTTTTAATGAATTTATAAAGTTCCATAAGTTTAAAAGACATTATTTTGCAGATAACACGGAAGCGCTTCTTCGACCTCGAACAAAATTATTTTCGTTTTATGACTTGAACATTGCATTGCATCACTGTTCCAACGACTGATGTCACTCGGCCATCCGACTCTATCGTCTAGGTATCCATGTTGCAGGTATATTAATTACATACACTAGATGTACTGTTTTCGTCATAAAGCCAAATACGGTCTGGTTCCTGCTTCAACTGGTAGCCGCTATATTATTACACAGCATTTTTGTTTCACTTGTTACTGTCGGAGTGACGTCTTTTAGGCTTTTCATTAGTTATAAACATAGTTTTCGTTGCGAGTGCGTTTTACCATCTACGGCCTCATTATCACTTAACATTATGTTAATAGAGCTCAAGTGATAGTCCATTGCCAATAAAAAACGATTTAAACTTTAGGAGGCATTTAGTTAAACAATTTTTTTCATGATGATGTTATAATGATCACTAGAATAAAGAGAACTGGTTGTGCGGCTAACTTGGGGCAATTATATTAAAAAAAAGTTGATCATTTATGGAGACTTTTTGTATGTGGATATAATTAAAGTTGTTTTTTTTTAAATATTTAACTGTAGTTGTACTATCCATCGTAGACAGACAGACTATGTAACCATTTGAGTCAACTTTAATTTCTAGTTGATGTAGAAGTTTCATAATAAATCAATAAAAATGAGATTAATGTTAAAATAGTATGTCTGATATATATTGTTTACTTTAATATTAAAAGTTAAATATTCACCATTTGTTTAGTTAGTCATAAGTGTACTCCTAAACATACATTATGCCATTAATAAGCAAAGCTATACTATAGTTAAAAATTCACCAAGTTCCTAAAATGATTAAAATAAATGATAATGTATAATAAATAAATATTAGTTTAATATGAATTATCAGCGATTTTTTTACTTATTTTCTTACACATGTGCTAATATCTAACGTAGGTATTAATTTTAATCTTATAGGCAATGATAATAATTGTGTCTTTTTAGAATAAATATATGGTTATAATCATCGATTATTTATCATTACCTAATTATTTCAATTTAAATTATATTTTAATGAATGTGATAAGGGACTGATATACGATTATAAACCTGTACTGATATAGTTTACGTTCTGGATATATGTATTTTAAGAAACCTATCATGTCTCTTATTCTATGATTAATATATACCTATCATATTTTCGTTTGCCAACATTAATATATTATAGCTGGAATACTCTTTCATTTTAGTGGTAGTTTTGTCAGAAAAAAACAAAAAGATTAAGGCGAACCCTGACAGTAAATGCGATAAATTGGCAATTATTCTATTGTAGTATCTCCAATAAATCTGGGCTATAGTTAACATAAAATGGGCAAATTACTAATCACCTTTTATTTTTAGAAGACGAATTGGTTATGATACCGACTAGAAGTGGGAAGAAGTTTCTAATGATGCTTAACGGATATACGTACTCTCAAGTACACTACAGCACCCACTGGCTCTGCTCGTCCAAG
The DNA here is from genome assembly GCA_018245475.1 of Pharmacophagus antenor. Classification (NCBI taxonomy): domain Eukaryota; kingdom Metazoa; phylum Arthropoda; class Insecta; order Lepidoptera; family Papilionidae; genus Pharmacophagus; species Pharmacophagus antenor. Next base: position 20,224 of record DWQX01000159.1, on the reverse strand, counting down.
GCACAGGGCTGCAGAGCGCGGGTGCGGCGGTTGAATGATGGCACTCTGATTAAGGTGAACGAGCAGCACACGCATCCACAACCAGCCTACGTATACAAAGATGGATGTTACATTAAAGTTTGAAGATATTTCAATTATACGACTTTTATTTATCTTTTCTTCTTTATCGACTTAAGATTTACCAATTACGATCTGTAATAAATTTAATTCTCATAATGATACCCTCATTTCAGGTCCTATTCTTATTTCGTACATCTTACCCTTTGCAGATTATCTCGCTCAAGAAGCAACTAACTAGCTTTTACAATTAATTATTATAGTGTAAATAAAAAAAAAAAATTATTGAAATCGTTAATGTCAGTAAACTTCGCTTTGCGCCTTTGAACTATCTTAGACTATAATGACAGTTGCGGCCGCAATCGAAACATATTTTTGAGCAGGTTTTTTTTGTCTGCGTGAGGCTGGTAAGTTGCCGTTCAACAATTATTTCGTGTCCCGTTCTTTCGTAATAAACGTCTATAAGGCCGTGGTGACTTAACTTTAAACTTACCTTTGTGTTGAGGTTAGTGATATTTTCCAAAATAGAAATATTATATACGATAAGTTTTTATAATTAAGTGTCAAGGTAGTAAACTAAAAATTGAATCGAATTGAGTTTTCATGAATATTTTCTTTTTTCAAATTTGATGATTAATAGTATTAAATACCTAATTGTAATTTAATTAAAAAAATTCTGTCAAGTGAGATAAAAAGTATCAAGCTATAGATAGGGGTATTACGGTTTTATGATTCAGATCAGAGATTCCCAAAGTGTTCCAAGCGACTATTTATTTAAATTGGTGATTTGCATTTTAAAGTTGATTGTTGATGTTTTGTCGATTGTTGATTTGTACGTTATTGATATTTATTTTTAATCACATTAGGTGTAAACAAGAACGTGTAATTTTTCTTTTCATTTTTGCCACTCCGAATTTAGGGTTGGGACGGGATATTCGGACTGTGATATTTTTTTAGGTGTTTTGGGAATACAGTGGAAATCTAGCAGCATGGGTCTATCGAAAATTGTAAAACTCTGAAAGTGGTCTGCGAGAAAAAAAGTTTGGGATTCGCTGTTTTAGATTATTCATTTTCAATTTAAAATGGTGTATCCCGAACTCGATAAAATTTCCGATCACAACCACGGTGAAATGAAAAGGATTGGAGTTAAACAACTTATTAATCAGTTTTCAAATTAACGTATACTTATTTTCAGATCAATATTTCATATAAATTTTGTTGTGTTAAATGTTTGAATCGTACAAAACCAGCGTCTCCTTCACCACTATTTATTGAAACTTTATCACATATAAATGATATATTATTTAACAAAATAGAAAACAATATTATATTATTATTTATTACAATATGTGTTACATCATTGTTTTTCTATCGCGAATATTTATTACTATTTATATAAAATTAAAAGACATTGCTAATATATGTATGAAGGTTTAAAAAAAATGTAAATTTATGCTTTTTTTATATTTTTTATTTTCTTTAATAAATATCACCAATGAGATCAACAGAAAAATATGCGTTTATTAATATCTTTTTTCATTTCAAATTGTGTGATCGGTGCCTTTTTTAATTTAGTAGTTTTGTATTCATAAGATGGCTGGTAGGCTAGCACTTCTTAATAGCCCTCCATTTGTGATGTCTAACATATTTTGTTCTTTGCAGACGGCGAAGTCATAATGATACCGTCGCGTAGCGGTAAGAAGTACATTATGATGCTCGACTATTACACGTACTCTCAGATAAATTACAGCGTCCACTGGTTTTGTTCGTCGAAGGCTCAGGGCTGCCCCGCCCGCCTGCGCAAGTACCCGGACGGCCGGATTGTCAAAGTAAACACATTGCACACTCACCCACCGCCCAAATACATCAAAAAGAATGGCATGTATTTCAAATTATAAGTGTCTCTCGACCTAAATGCCCCTGTTATTGGCCATGCCCTCAATTTCAATGGTTTTATTTATATACTGTGGTAAAGTTTATCTGTAGATATTACATGATTTTTTACTCTTGTCATTTTTGCATTTCTTCCGCTTTCATTTTATTATTCTATTCTATTTTTGTCTTTTCACCTTAATATATGTACAACTTAGTTTTATTGTTTGTGTTTTGTTTAATGTTCCCCTCCTCTTTAAGTTAAGATGATTCATATCTCTTCTGTGTGGAATTGACAACAAGGGTATATTTCTATCACTAAAATCAACAGACACACTGTTCATTACCGAGTAGATATCACGAATGTATTAGAAATGCATTTAACACTAATCATACCAACAATTTTCATAGGGTCAAATGACCCGACGTGGTAAAGAATGGTATACGACGGTATTACTTAACATAAACAAAATAAAAAAGTACAAAAGTAGCATAAGAGCAGTAGATTCAATAAGTCAATAAAATTTATAAAGTTTAACGTAGAGAAATAAAAAATAATTCGTGTATTATCAATGCAAAGGCTTAAAATGGATCATTTGACCCTTTATGGTATGATTAGTGTTAATGGACGAACTTCTGCATTGTACGCACAATGTCCTGAGCCCGCGTTGGTAGATATTTGCGGAACACGAAAATATTTAACGCATGCTGGAATCCATCACAAAGTGTTTGCGACAATGGCTAGGTTATTTTATTACCAATCAAGTTCTTCAATTCTAATTCTTTGAAATGTTAAAATCCGACAGTACATAATTACAATATACGGCAAGTATAAACATTATATATATTTAAAGAATTTATTTTCGTACAATGTGATATTAACATAATTGGGCGTTACAGACGTGCAGTTCATACCGACGGAGAAGGGGAAATATATTTTAGTGTTGCGCGGTTTTACCTACTCGCAAGTCGGGGGCCGTTTCTTCTACTGCTCCTCGAAGCACATGGGCTGCAGGGCGAGGGTCCGCCTCATGGCAGGGAAGCTGGTACCATCAGGAGACGAGCACAACCATGCGCCCCCGTCCCACGCGCGATGTGGTAACGGAGCCTTCGTTCAACTGCGACCATCCAATAACTCCCTTCCTATTCTCCCCTCGCCCCTCACCTCACCCCTCGCCGCCTCACTCGCCTTACACGCACTCAATTTCCCAAGAATCATGCCCAAAACCGATCTCTGGCACCATCTACCGTCTAACGACTCTAAAAAGGATCCATAACTCCGGGAATCACCTGCAGTGACTGTTAACGTTAAACGTAGTTTAATACTGTAGACGCATACTAAATGTTGACATGTTTGATCTCCAGATGTATGTCCTTGTAAATAGTACGGGAGCGGCACTTATTAAGTCTATCTATGCATAGCTTTCAGTGATATTTCGACGCGATACGTAATTCGGTGATATTTGTAATAAATTATGAGCCTTACTATATTTGTTATTTAAGCTGAATCTTCCACATATATACGTTATTTTAAATATTGTTTGTATATATTTACTTTATAGTTTAATATCGCAATATATTATGAATTACAACCTGCTTGAAGTTTTAAAAGAATTCTTTCATTTCATTTCTTTCTGTAATACTATGTTCTTCGGAGAAACTAGTATTCTTAAGAGGAGTCAGAATTTTGCATTTTTTTTGAATTTATATTATACATTTTTGAAGATTATGCTAAAGAATTATTTTGCATGGTAATTTCTATAGTTTATATAACATTTTTTTTTGTTATAGCACGATTTTGTACATCAAGGATGGGTAAGCCGCAGTTGTGTATAGGCGATCAACGCTTTTGTGAAAGTTCCACTTTCGGACTAAAGGTGAACTGGCGGTGCACCAGGCAGCCGCGCGGGTGCCGCGCCCGCGTCAGCACCATCGAAAACCATATCGTCCGATACGATAACAACCATAATCACTGAAAACTAGTCAATGAAAACAATCAAGATTCCTTGTTTAGGAATGTTTTCACTGAAAGTTATCCTCATTGCAAAAAAGGATTCAATATTGTAAATAATGTTAAAAAAGAAGATGTACGAATATAGTGACTCTTACAGTGTTCATATGAAAGTAAAAATAGCAGATACGTCAATAACTTTTTCATCAATGTTCAACCTATGTATCTAGAACACGGGTGATCTCTATTTTATGATTCTAATATAGAAATACAACGTCAATAAATTATAATGATTAAAAACAATGTGTTGTTGAAATATTTCGCTAGTTTTTGTTCAAATATTTTCAATTTTGTTTTATGTGATATTCGAATGAGAAGTGTTTTTTGTGCATTTGTGGTAACCATAAGTTCTTGTTGATCAGATATTTTGTCGTGTTTTGTTTACAGTTCGTTTCTGTACATCGAGGTTGGGCAAGCCGCTATTGTGTATAGGCGAGCAACGCTTTTGCGAAAGGTCCGCGTTCGGCGTGAAGGTGAACTGGCGGTGCACGAGGCAGCCGCGCGGGTGCCGCGCGCGCGTCAGCACCATCGAAAACAATATCGTCCGATATGTAGACATTCACAACCATTAACCCTTTGCACTGTACTGAAATTACGATCAAGACATGCCCATCCTATACAACCAAATGGTAAGCGACGGAGCCTGTGTGTCGGAATTTTATAATATGGATAATGGTGGTGTTTTTCAAATCTGTCTGTCTAGCTGCCAATCTCAAAGTCAATCTGCCGTCATAAGAACGGTAATATGTTCCCGTAGTTGTACTCGTACATGTGAGAGAGAGAAGCGTTTTGGGCGCACACGCTTACCATTTACGACCTCATTAACATCAGGTGAGATCGAGCTGAGGTGTTAACCCATAACCTATAAAAACCAAAAAAAAAAAACACAATATCCTACGGCTGTGTGCGATATAGTCGCGCTCGTGTTTACTTCACGCGATGGTGCTCTTGAATGAATTTGAATTTTGTTAATTATTGAATTATTAATAAGTAATATTGATATAATTAATTACGATTATGTGCCGAAATCCTGATATTCAAGTTTCGCCGAAAAATTTCATCACGATTCGTACTAGTGAAACTAGTGCGGGGGGTTAAAAGCTAGACAAGAAAAAGATTTGTGATTACAATGAAAAATTTTTGTTCTCTGAACGTTGTATAAAGGAGACAATAGTGTAAAGAACTCTATTTATTTGCATCGAAAGTGAAATTAATGCTTGTTTCCAAATGGAGAACATTGGAATTGGGTCGTGTATTCCTAATTGTACAAATATCAATATTTGTAATTATATTTTAAGCAGGGAATGTATTATGTAAAATATTTATTTATTTAGTCTTTTTTTTAAACTTAAAACTGGGTTGCAAAGGGCGTATTTACTAATAATTAAGAGGCGTTCTCCCAATCTTGGGCGTGGTGAGAATTAGAGGCCCCAAGTCAATGTACGTATTCAAGGTGACATACACTTTAAGATAACGGTTGACTATTCAATAATCTATTCATACATATGTTACAGTTATAAATTTAAATGTAATTTTGTTTCAACCGCTGTAATTTAGTTCTGTGCTACTGTTCAAGCAGAAATCGTTAGTCTTTAAATGTACGTTTAAAATATATAAAATATATTCACTCAAAAATGAGGAATTTATTTTATAACACCAATATGTCCTTTCCGATGTAAGTGTCGACATTTCGCTATTTAATGACACGATAGTGAGATTTAACATTGCGATATGTGAAATTCATGTTTAGAATGAATTGTGACGCTGTGGTTGTGATTTAACGTTATGAATATACTTTTGTGCTGAAATGATTCTGAGCTGTTTATTGTTTTAATTTAAGCGTAACGTTTAGATATTAATTTTGCATTTGTTTGGGTAGGATTGAGAACGCGTGCATTGAATGTTACAGTTCCGAGGTTCGTGTACACGCCTAAAGGTACAATCATGCTCCTGTACGGAGGGATGAGGTTTTCCAGGAACTACCAGAACGGCGCTCGCATCTCGTGGAAGTGCAATAAGGCGGCCTGCATCGCGCGCGTCAACACGCTGGGCAATAAAGTCGTGTACACCCGCAACATGCACAATCACACAGATTTTTAATTTATTGAAACTACTACGATATTTAAGGCACTTACTGTGTATGTAATTTATTTAATTAAGCATCTGTTGCGAATACTTAGTAATAAATGTTGTAATGTCATAGTATATAAAATTTTGTGTTTTAATTTGGAATACTTCACTGTTTCGCTTTGGAATATTCAACATGCACTGCTTGGTATGTACAGTATTTTATATTGGCAGCAACTATCTCTTAATTTCCAACTGAAATATTAAAAAAAAAGGTTTATTTCTATACAAGAGCGGATCCTAATGTAGCGCAGCTTATAACGGAATTATGGTGATTTTATTTTTATAACACAATGCAGTTAAGAAACTCCAACAGGCTATTAACTGACGGCTATTTGGGTAAGAAATTTCAATTGCCTTTTGATACAAAAACCACGGATTCGATTCCGGGTTCGTGTAAAGTATACCCAGTTTACCACAAAACTTTGTGTATACTTTATGCTTGGTTTATTTTATGATTTTAAATTTATTATAGGGTGTTCAAGGTCAATTGATTATTACTACGGGACGAGTAAACACGGTAACCCGGTGCTCGTTGTGGACGGGCATAGGTTCAAATTGATGAAGAGAAACGGGATCAAGTCCCGATGGCTCTGCATTAAGACCAACGATCGCTGCAATGCCTTCGTCGTAACTGAGCGTGACGTCATCGTCAGAATGGTCGACACTCACACCCACTGACTCAGCCTCCCAACGAAAACAACACAAAATTATTCGCAATTTTTATACTTTTCTAAGACTCCAATTATACTTTTTTAACCAAAAGCTTTACCATAAATGTTGACATTGTTTATTGTTGTATAAATAAAAGACGGTACAACATCAGTTTTTTTCTTGTCCCAAAAATATAGGACTCACTGATATGAAGGTGTTAGCAATAATATTAATTATTTTTAGACAAAATTAAACAGTCTTTATTATCCAGTTTTCTAAAAGTTTTACCTACATTTCCAGGGTTAGGAAGTGCATTGAAGTTCGAAATGACTAAATTCGGGAACCCCACGATTTTGTGGGGGAATTATCGGTTCATAAAGAAGTTGACACGCCGTATGAAGACCTGGTGGGAGTGCACGGCTAGGAAGAGTTTCGGTTGTCGGTGCGTCGCGGTCACTGTTGACAACCGGCTCATGAAACTTAACGGGTGGCATAATCATTAATTTAATCAGTAAACTGTCACAAGTAACACTTGATCTGCCACTACACAGTCAGTATTGCGTCAAATCTTGTTGTACTTGATTGTAATGTATTTGTAAATATATTGTAAGGAGTTTGGTTAATACATTAGTGTACGAGTATTCCTATAGATAAGGTGTTATTGTAAATAGCGTTGTATATTGAATAATTAAGTATTGCGATTTATTGTTAAATATTCTTATGTTCGTCGTGAAAATAATTTGTAAAAGAAATATACATTTAAAGTCACTATATAGCTACAAATAAATTTGGAAATTTTTGTTGTAGGGAAACAGATCATGTTAATATTGCATCCATTTACAAATTTATATAGAAGAAATAATTATATAACGAAGTTTCATATCAACGAATTATTCATTTGTACGACGCAATCATTGTTTTATATTGCGGAAGATAACATTTTTGTATGTACTTGCTATATTTTTTTAATTTACAGATGTGTAAATAACTTATCATTAGTGAACGAATTGAAAAAATATCAGAGTAAAGAATTTTCTAGTATTAGAATTTTTTATTAATCTCCATATACACACATTTGATCATTTTAGTGTTGGTAGTGGACTTAAGTCAATGATGAATTTGAACAATTAGTTATTCTGTTTGTATAAAAAGCAAGTTGTAGCAACGGCCCGATGTTATTTAATTTCGAGAGCTGGCATGTAAGTTGTCAATGAATTTCAGTACCAAAGTTCGGGCTGTCGCAGCGCGGGAACCTGATCGTGCAAATCGGTGACTGGCGCTTTAACAAGCACGCCAGTTGGGGCTCGAAGGTGCGGTGGACTTGTATCAAGAAGAAGAACGGTTGCACGGCTGCAATCACAACTATCGACAACGTTATTGTTAAGACCCTGGGCAAACACAATCATTAACCTTTTTCGGCCCGAAGGGCGTACATATACGTTCTTGAATAGCGGGCATCGGGTTGCAAAGACGTCGAGTACTTTCTATATGTCTGCATCATTTTAAATCTTTCTTTTGTATTTCAAAAACTATACTTATTGTATGATTTTGTTAACCCTGTCGCTGTTTATTACTCGATTGAGTTTGTAGTACAGATTTTGAAAGAGAGAGGTAAAACTTAATCATTACTATAGTTCTCTACATTTCATACAATATATTATGAAGAATAAAAGATGATATGCGCAACAGTTAAAAATACCTGATATTTTTTGTATTGGAATCAATTTTCTTTAGATTATCACATACACAGACAGACATAAGGTTAACACTTATAATGCTACCTGAGTTCTATGTATCACCTAACAAATGTCTTTGAAACAACTGAAACATTTTTTGTTCAAAGGTTTAATATTTGTTTGACAACAGCGGTGTGCATTGTTTGTTTTTTTTTATGTTTGAAAAAGAATATTCGTATTATAAATTTATATTTTTTTATTTAAATTTATTTCTAAAGTAAATGCCGATCTAATTAATTTCATTGTTATGATACTTACTTAATTGATTTACTTATTTTTAAAGCACGATACGACTTTTTAGTTTTTTTAGTGTATGTACTTATGTTAACTACCTGGAAAAATATGTTTCTTTTTTATTCCACCACTTTATAAGTTATGTAAAAGTAAGTCTATATTATTTGTTATAATATTCTTGCCCTTTATTAGAGATCAACTTGTACGTATAAGTTAGGTTCGATAGAACTTCAGAACTTTTTAATTATTCCTAATGATAGTAATTTGATGTTAAGTTGATTTTAATTCTGTAATAACTTTTAAACAATAATGCGACCAAAGTTTGTGGCCTTTCTGTACTCAATATGCTCCACAAATATCAGTTTCATCCCAGATTATACCAATGTGATGACACGAATGAAAGAACATTATAGTTTGATATTTGCCATATTGTTATGAAGTAAATAACAACTTGAACTTATTTTTATTTAAATCTTAATGTTGCAAAGACACGTGTTATACATTTGAAAATGAATAGTAAGTTGCTTTTGTAATCATGTGTTAGTTTAAGTAGTCACGCTAGATATAATTCTTTAGGTTAATGACATATTAGACTGTTAGGTTGTTTGTCTGTAATTTTGTAATGATTAATAAAGTTTTCACGTTATTTGTTTTTTTTTTATATTTCATACTATGTTTAGTGTGGAAGAATACTGTCCGATATTTTACGTACACGGCACTAACATGAAGCTTGCTTTCAGATTTGAATCCTGTATTCGCTCAGTCTCAGCGCGGGAACCCCGTTATCATGATAGGCCAGTACCGGTTCAACAGGGTCAACAAGTATGGGAGCCGAATCAGATGGGTGTGCGTCAAGGCGAAAGCAGGCTGCAGGGCGTCCTTGCATACGATGGACAACGCGATTGTGCGGGTGTGGGGCTTCCACGATCCCATGGCTCACACCAGTGCTAATAGATTTTAATTAAGCTCCAACTACGATCAATTAAAAAGCTAACTCACACTCCGTTAACTAACAATGCGATTACATATTTAATGAGAAAGTTTTTGCTTGTTATTATATATTTAATAATTATATGATTTATATAAATTAAAGTTAGTTTTGAAAATTAGAGATGAATTGAAGTGTTTGTATATTGTTTTTAATTAATTGTAATGTAATGTAAATAAAAATTATAAATCCTAAAAATATATGTATGAATGAAATCGAAGTGGGAACTTGCTTAGATTGAATTTTTTTTTGACAAATTTTATTGAAATGAACAATAATAATTTTAAAATCGGTCCTATTCATCATCGTCGGTTAAGTATACACAAGTAAATCGTAAGTAAATAATAAAGCATATCGGGGAATGATAATGAAATATTTTTGTATTTAGTACATTTTGCGTTACTCTTAATTTTTATTTTTCAAGGCGAACGTCTTTAGGGCCTTTAAGTTCATAATGAATCGGTGCTTTTTTTTAAAGACGTCGCTTCTTTATAATCTGCCACACACGCACCCGAGGCTTAAGCGCGAATGTTCAATATTATGTTAGGGTTGGTAATGATAGGGTTCTTAGTATATAAGTGTTAAAATTTATTAGTACCTATATAGTTTTAGTTCAGTAGCGTTGATTTACTAACTTCGATTCTAGAATTAACAAAGAAGAAATCGCATAACGTTTTTAACTTAAATATTACTTAGGTTCGGTGGTGGATAAATAGTTTAATACTTTTATTCAGTATTTAATCGTGAGTAATGTTTATCATGACTAATATTTTACTACTTAACTATATAAAACACGTATTTATCGTTTTGTATTTTTTGTTTCATTTTCAATTACCCCGCATCCTCAATAAAATAAATCAATACAATTATCTCTTTGTTAATGATATGTCATTAATCATCAATTAAAATCGCCGCTAATTGTTCTGTGTGTCAATTATCATATTTATTATGAAAGTATCTTATTAAAAAATACACGCGTGATATTACTTTTTCATTATATTTTACAGTTACTATGGTCCAAACTAGTAGAGGTACTCAGATGCTGATCGCGGGCAAGTTTCGGTTCACGAAGCAAACAGAAGGAAAGGTGACCACCAGATGGCAATGCACCACGCGGAGTCGCACCAAATGCAAGGCATTCATAACAACCGCAGATGGTGTCGCCATCAAGATTCGCTTAATGCATAATCATGATTAAAACTTTCATACAAACTTGATTTCGTTTTTTTGTATCAAGGTAAAAAATGGCATGGCACAACATGGTAAAGGTCAAACGCAAAGCTCATTTCATTTTGGTGCATCATAAATGTTGACAATAATTGTAATGTCTTTACCAACTCTATTCACATTTTGTAGTAGGTAGGGAGCGATCGCTGAAGTATTGGTTAATATTCGTTCGGCGCGTTCTTTTGCAGTTACTATGGTCTATACGTGTAGAGGCACCCAGATGCTGCTGGCGGGCAACTTTAGATTCACGAAGTCGACGCGAGGGAAGACAACGATTAGATGGCAATGCACCACGAAGTCACGCACCAAGTGCAAAGCATCCATCATCACTAAAAACGGCGTCGCCATCAAGACTTTCTTGATGCATAACCACGATTAAACTTATTCTAAACATCAAATCGTTTCCTTTTTATTGAGAGAAAGAGCTCAATGTTGGTTAACATTCGGTATGTGAAATTATATGTTTGCTTTCCGAAAGTATAATTTTATATATCAATGTACATTTATTAATCGTGAACTTATTGTATAAGTAATAGCTATAACCTATGATTATTTCACGTGCTTTTCGCGCTTTTGCATAAAGTAGGAGTACGTCTTTTCATGACCTATTCTTACTTTGTTTTGAAATTTATTTAGTACATTTTGCGTTACTTTTAATTTTCAAGATAACATCCCCGTCAAACCAGGCGCGCAGCTTAGGCGTGCGCTAGAGCAGAATAGTAGTATTTCTAAATACCCCAAGGAATTGGCCGTACATCTTACAGGTCACCGGGAAGGCGTTGTTCCACCCAGCATTGTTGCAACCCGTAGAAAACTATTACACAAAATGCAGACAAAACCGGGCGCAGTTGCGGCAGTGCGAAGATATTGTAAATTGTGCTACGAAAAAAATGCGGCGCAGTATGGCAGAAACAGAGCAAGAGTTTTGACCAGAAAAGTAGTAACGTTTTGCGATCTTTGCGAGGGACAACCATTTCTATGTTTACCCTGTTTTAATAACATACATTGAATTTTTTATTAAAGTAAATCATTAATAGAATCACGAATTAAATTATGTGGATTATAAATAAATTATACTTAACAACTTAAAAGTATGTACTTGTTTAGTTGTATATTATCATATTTTACTCTGTCACCGGCCATTTTTACAGCCTGAAAGTTACCGACGCGGCCTAATCGGAGAGTTCTGTAAGTCACTGACGACTGATGTGGCACTCAACGTGTTAGGGACTTTTGGGTTTATAACGAATTGGTGTTCTGTTTGTAAGGTTAAAATGTTGGTTTTCTTGAGATTACACTACTTAACTAAAGTTCATATATTTTATCGTTTTCTTTGTTTTGTGGAATGAAAGAGAAAATATATATACGTCATGAACGTGTCATTAAAAAACGGCCATATAGTTTGTAATTTTTGAACAATATTATTATATAAATATTCTTACTTTAACAGTTTTTATATTCCTTTATTATCTTTGAGTATTTTTTTTTGGTTTGCTGGTTCCTTGCGGGATTGCGGGAGTTAATATTCGTTGCACGATTTTTTTTAGTTACAATGGTCCACACGAGTAGAGGCACCCATATGCTGTTAGCGGGCAAGTTCCGATTCTCAAAGTCGACAGAGGGAAAGGTGACCACCCGATGGCAATGCACTACGCGAAGTCGCACCAAATGCAGGGCGTTCATCACGACTGTAGGGAGCGTGCCGGTCAAGACTTACTTAATGCATAATCATGATTAAATTAATTTTCATTTTGATATTTTATTCTTGTATCAGTCGTAAGACTCCCCTGCACCTGCGCTGCACGCACACCTATCGATGAGCAAAGTGATTTTTAAATCGCTTGGGGATCATAAGTAAATTGTAATAATTCCAAGAACTTACCGTTATATTCACCGGACATTTTTAAATTTAAATTAAGAAGAAAAATAAAATATGACTTATCCTGTTTAAATTTGTATGTTGGTTATTTTTATTACAAATAGTTATTTGCAGATGTAGTGCAACAAAATTCTTGTTAGCCTTTTTGTCTCTTAATATAAATATAAATTATCCACTAACCTTCGAATTGGAAGTAACCGTACTTATTATTAAAATTAAGCTATGTATGACATTAAAATAACATTTCTATGTTTAAATCTGCATTTCTAATTACATGGTAGAGGCATATTGTTTAGTAATGAAGTAATTTGTACTTTAAATGTCTAAGACGTTTTTCTAAAAAACTATAATGTAGAAATATTCAATACAGTAAAAAATACTGGGCTAAGCGTTTTTTAAAATAATTAAAAACAAATTATTTAAAACTGCATACTGTTTTGTGTCAATGTTTTCAGTGCAAACGATATGGACTACGCGGGGAACGCAGCAGTTATCGGCGGGTGGATTCCGATTCACCAAAGACAAAGGATCCGGCAGTAAGATCAGGTGGCAATGTTGCTTGCGGCATAGCACCAGGTGCAAGGCCTTCATCACCACTATCGACGGATATGCCGTGAAAACTTACTTTGAACACAATCACGACTGAATACGGTGCAAAAAATAAAAAGGAGATGATAAATTTGAACATTACGCAGAAGAAATCTCCGTATATAGCATCACAATTATTACTTTTTACTCTTACGTACGTAATGGCATCTTGAGTTTGAATTACATCTACCATAAGACATCAAAGATCGAAGTGCAATTTCCAAATTTAAGAAGGACCGGCCATAATACAAATTTGTGCCATTATCCTAGCTAGAATCACTAAGATTTTTTGATCATGATCTTAGTCCAATGGCCTAAGTTATAACAACAATATCCAAGGCAGAGAGCAGACAAGCAGAAGCGCATATTATCCAATTAATACAATAAAATCTTACTTAAAACAACCTGCTTTAGTAATAAATTATAATTCACGAAACTAAAATAACGCTTTAATAGGAAATCAAATTAAAAGCGGAAAATAATTTTGAAAATTCAAAACAACGCTTGAGTGATATACAATATAAATAAAAAAATTAAAAAAACATGTTAGGTGCTTGATATCAATCGATGTAAATATTTTATTGGCAGATACTTTAAATAGAGAGAGTTAAAATATCATTAAAAGGTTTAAAACACTGAAGTATTGCTTCATTTTTCTTTATTTGCTTTTCCTTGTTATATTTTTAAGTAATGTTCTTAAACGAATTTTCATAATGCTAGACCTTGAGAGCTGGAATTCATGACCGGTGTGGATAAACTAGCATGTTCTTTTTATCATAGGTAAAAAGGTAATCAAACGTTACATTTGTATGTCACCTCAGGTATTGTAAAAACATATTCCTATTAATAATAAAAGGAGTAAGAGTTTTCATTCCACATTTGACATGAATTTATGATATTAAAAATTACTTTGTTTAACAAGACCAAATAAAAAATTTTATATATTGTTTATTTTTTTAGTGCCGAAATTTAGTGTGACGAAGTCCGGTAATCCGGTGATCGTCGTTGGACCGTTTCGGTTCAACCGTGTGAATAGGTGCAAAGGTCCCAAAGTGCGCTGGACTTGCGTGAAGACGCCATCGGGCTGCCGTGCTGCCATCATCACCATCGATGACGTCATCATTCGCACACTCAACGACCACAATCATTGAGGTGGTACCAGGACAACGGCAAGTCTAAGGTTGTATACATAAACAGACATTAATTGCACGCAGGGGACAGGATGAAAGGGATAAAAATAGCACAAACTATCAAATTATCGCGACACTTAATAAACGTAGTTTGTCGTGTCTACGTCCAATTACGAATGATAGTGGAGGGGTGCGCTCTCTCACCCCGAAACCAGTGCCATGGGATATTACTCCGTATAGCAATGATGTATAGTCATATCAATTTTACACGACGACATCGGTGACCTAAGCTTATTAATTTTGTTCTTCGTTCATTGTTGATCGGAGGGATCAAAAAGTATATAAGCTGGTTTTAATCGATCATCTGAAACTATAACTTCCTTACCATCAATAAGTAATTTAAACATGTTATGACTTCTCCATAACTCTTTATGAGGGTCGTTGTACACAGGTTATAAGGAGTGAGTCTTCAAGTAAGAAGACGTGATCGGTTTCGACAAGGACTTATACGAATACAGTTTCGTTGTTATGGCGAGACATCAGTATCAGATTTAGTCAGCGTAATTGCACGTAAACGAGTAATATCGATTGCACCTCTTTCGATAGGTTGAAAAAACCGTCCGGTAGTAAAAAAGATTTGCCGTATATCCAATCAATGTTTAATCATCGCCGCTTTACGGTAGGGTCACGGGAATGCTTGCGCACACATCCGCGCCAACCGAACCAACCGAAATTCTGCCGCATCTGCGATGCGACACCGCTTAGTCGCGAAAGATAGGAAATGCGGCAAATCACAATACCGACACTCCTCTCCCCCCGCAACTCTACGACGGTTACGAAGGCGACGCGATTGATGCCTCGCTCGTCGCACGCTGGCCCCGCAGCCCACCGACACACATCCGAGGCAGGCTCCCCAAGCCTACTTAGAGTGGCTACCTCGGGCCCGCTCTTCGCCACGAGCCGGCCGGGTAGGTTCCTCTACGTTTCATCGTGGGTGACCAGGCCACGGTTACTAAGCCTCTCCGCCACGACAAGGCGAGAACCAGTTCGGGGGGTTCCTAAAAGTACCCAAGGCATGGCTTCTGTCTATTTTTCTCGTATATGGCATATTAAGTACGCTGTAAGCTGTCTGTGGAATCGCTCCAATAGGCCATTGCCGGAATGTAACAGCACTGTGTTTAAGTTACAAATCTGTTATGTCGGCCAAATGTTTGAACAAATTTGACTCGAATTGTATGCCGCGAACCGTCACAATGTCCGACGGACAACCGAAAGGGGCTATCCAACAAGACAGCAGTGTCTTCGCGACTGTTTCCGCCGTTTTATCAGCGATTGGGCCAACTTCGGCTCGCGTGTGAAGTGATCAACACATGTCAAACGATATCGATAACCATCTGATAATGGCAACGGGCCACTAGCGACTGGTATAATAGCAACATTGACTGAAATTCCATTTTGTCTATTTTTAATCTATCTGGAACGAGGCGACGATGTGTGCAAGAAACTGCAGGGCCTGGTCTCGTGCGTATATGATGTATAGTCTTATGTGGAGTGGTGCAATGCGTACCGGCCGATCTAGTTGCCTCAGGATAGTCCAATAGTAAATTATGAAATCTAGTCGTCCCAGTAATTAATTTAATAGAAATATAAAATTTTGTTACGGTAACTTGTATGGCAGAGGATTTTACTAAAATAGTTCTGTCAATTATACATTGCGGCAATCTCCCACTTGACTATAATATTTTAAAACATCTACGCCCTGATTGCTTTTGTTACATCTGCAACTACTAAGCACCATGTATAACTTGTACGTAAGATGAAATCTAGAATTGAATGCACATAACCGTTAGTGTTTATAAGGCTACCGTTAGCTGCAGTTAGCTGATAAATAGTATTGGCACGACGTTCGCGAAGCAGCGACCGCGGGAACACACAGGTCGCTCCTAGTGTCGATCGGGAACTGCGTTTTCGACGAGCGATCGGTGACGAACAGGCGAACGGTTCATAAGGACAACCGTCGGTCGACATTACCGATTGCCCTTCTAGTTTTCCGAACGGAAGTCACGAGGCTTCACACATTTGTTGCCCTTGTCGGCGAATTTCGCATGATGTCAACACGTAGGATCTTATAGCTGGACTGGGATCTCGAAGAAGTGCGGCGTCTCTGTCTGCCAATTCTGGTGCATAGTCGTGATCTGCCGTTTCTTTGCACGAGAGTTAACGTCTATACGGCATTTGGCACTGCCGCGACTTCCTTGGCGAGATCATGTTGGGTCCGATTATAGTGACTAGTTGACGCCACTTGTGCCTCCGAAGGTACCACGTCGTGATTTCGGTTAGCAACATCAGTCAAATTTTCTGTGGAACTTGACAGCTGTCCTGCTATGAATATTTGTAAACCAGTTGGAAGACGGCTGGTTCAAATAGTCTTCACAGTGTGTCATCAGAGACCTGGACACCGGCGAGGTTTTTCAGGTGACGCAAAAATTGCGACGGCTTTCGATCTTCTATTACCTCGTGCATAAATATTTGCGAAAGCTTTTTTCTTTAGAAGCACTGAACCTCTTCGTAACTTCGCTTTTAAACTTCTTGTACTTATCATTAGAGAGTCGATCGATAATTATATCTTTCACTTCCATTGTGTATTAGTATGTCCCCAGGTGTCCAATAACGTAATTAAACTTGGTTGTATCACTGATTGTTCCTGATATGGCGAACTGCCCTTTGACCTGTGCGAACTAGATCTCGGGTTGTGGCCAAAATGTTGGTGTGCGAATTCCGATCTTAAACACTTCTACAAAAAGAGCACTATTTGGTTCACTATACGCGCAGGCACACGATCGACCGCGATCACTCTCACTCTACTTAGGGTAGTCTGTATCTTTATTCTTATATTTACGCAGTTAGGGTTACGTGTTTAGCTCACGTTAAGGTCAGCAATGCAGAGGACAGAATCGAAGGGATAAAAATAGCAAAAACACATTTTCGCGAGACTAAGTAAACGTATTTGTCGTGTCTATGGCTTAATCACGAGTGGTAGAGGGCGCTGCGCTCACGCATTCCGAAACTAGTGCCACACGATATTAGTCCGTATAGCAATGTTATGCGCGCGATAAATGAAGTGTAGTCCCTACATGCTCTCTCGGCAGTCGATGCTGAAGTAGAAGGTCGAATACACTGATGACGCGAGTCGTCCCTGAAACAGTTTTTGGAGTTTATTTTGTTGGCTGTGTCTCTCTTTATAATCTTTTCGAAATTCCATATAAAGCGAGCCCATCTACGTGAGCGTTATTATATACGCGTTCGTCTCTCCGATGAAGTGTAATTATTATATATAGGAGATACTACAGGAATTGTTGGTTGTCAAAGGGTTTAAAATTAGTGTACGGGTTATTATCATATTTTTTTTAATAAATTCGAAGAACGATCTATGTCGTTGGTTTTTAAAATCACATAATCACTTTACAGAATTTTAGTTTTTTAAGAGGGCTACAACATTAAGATATTAGTTATGAGACTACATATTCTCTGTATTGGCAAAGGTTATTCCTAAGCTATTCTAGTAACAATCAAATGCTATTGAACATTAAGCTGCGACGTTCCTATTCATTGTTTATTTGGCGCCTACTTTAAATTAGTTACTTCGATTAGTTTAGGTTAGTTATTTAAATTAAATTAGTTCTTTGCTTTCAGTTACTCTATATCGCGCGAAAATTTTTGTGTGAAAATTTTTATAATTATTTCGTATTTCGTGTTGTTTAGCACTTTTAGTAGTATTTAAAATTATTACTTTGTAAAATAATATTCTAATGTGTAAAGTGTAATGAATTTAGTATTAAGTACAATCAAGTTACTTACGTCATAAGAGGAATTATTTATTTATTTGAAGGGCATGCTTGTATAACATAAACGTGCACAGATAATTTTAGGGATCTCTTAAAGATAAGCTTGCTAACCAACACATCTCGTCTGTCTGACATTGGACAGGTCAGGATGACGTTTATACAACCGACATCGCATTTAATATAGTGTTCATTCATGTGTTTAAACTCAGAATGCAGTAGACTCGAGCATCTTTCTATATATGTGCTTATATTGAGAGATCAAGTGTTAATTTAATGTCGACAGAAAACATTAAATTACAACATTTTATATTTATATATCATGATGTCCGTAGTTCTACAACACCAGTTAGATAAGAACTTCTGTGCACATGCAATTGTGTGCTTCTTTTGCTCTTGGTTTATATGTAACAATAGAGCTAGCAAAGTAGTTTGTATTGAACATGCTTAGTGAAAATAGACACCTTAATTGTCTCGAATAAAACTTCTTCAGTATTACCCTCAAATTGCATAGTAACGCGAATGAGTTCTTTCCGTATTACATTTGAATTTAAACTTCTATTTACTTCCGTAGTAACATAACATTAGGACTATGATTAGGACATAAATAAATAATAATAAATAATAAATGTGACATACGAAATGATTTTTCATTTTTGGCCTTAAAAAAATTGTTGCGATCAAAACCACCATTTATTCTTTCCTACTGGTTTTGTTGATTCTTAATGTTATAAAAAATTCAATTATAACATTCTAATATAATACATTTTGCCATTTCTAGATATGTCAATGGATATCTGGCAAGAAAGTGAGGGTAAATCAACAAGGAAAAGGATATCTCTGGAAACTAAAATGCATGTCCTAAGACTGTTAGACGAAGGCCGTCGTCAAGCTGAGGTCGGTAACGTGTTGAACCTGTCGACTTCGACGATACGAACGATATTGAAAAATAAAGACAGAATAATATCATCGGTGATCGCAAACGCAAGAAACCCAGCAACGGAAATTAGTCGCTCCAGGAACAGTCTGATCGAGGAAATGGAAAGGAGACTTTCAATCTGGATCGACGACAAGGTTGAACGCAATATGCGTCTCAGTCAAGCGATAATAGCGGAGAAGGCGAAAACAATTTTTAATCACATTCAAAACGAAAAAGGCGAAACCGGTACCAACTTCGTGGCTAGTCGAAGTTGGTACTATCGATTTAAAAATAGAAACAATCTTCATTACATACTACATACGTAGACTGTAACGTTAATCGGCGTTCCAGCTGCTGGGGATTAATTTGGCAATTCCAATATAGAACATTTGCACAATTATAAATGTTATAAAATTAGAAAAAAAAAGAAAATTTGTTTCATTAATCTACGTAATATGTATGTTTATTTTAATATACTTCCTTCAGCTCTGGAACATGACGAAACAGATGTTTAACGGTCTTTACTGTATACAAAAAATGTTTTCAATACTCTGTGATAATGTTTGTTACATTAAGAAAAACAAATGCAATTGTTTCTATTTTACTAAAACCGATTATTTAATTAATTAATATTAGGAAGCTTTTAATTAAATATTAAAATTATAATCGTCATTTATCAATTATTAAAAAATAATTTCACTACGTCCGTAAAGTATTATGATGATTTTTTTTACCGATACCGTATCTTTATTCATTTAAAGTGTTATTTACCACATTCGAACTGTGTCTTCACTACAATCACAGTATTCAACATTTGTTGTCATGAAACAAGTGTACTAAATGCATTGTAACAATCAGTGTATGTAGAAATTTTTGTAGTTAGCTTAGTATCAAGTGCATATATACAATGTTTTATTATTCATGTCGAGGTACTAATTCAAATATATATATATATAAATA
>DWQX01000158.1:0-57038 GCA_018245475.1 Pharmacophagus antenor | reverse complement strand
ATTGAAAAATGTGTCTTTTTCATGGTACGTAGTATGTTACCAACGAAATAGTCGACAAAAAAACTTAACTGGTTAATAATTAGTTCTAACAGAATTAACAGATTTTCGTTGTAATTTCTTTCACGATTGCAAAGCTAAAATTATAATAAACTATTGTGTTTTATGTTAAGTAATAACGTGCAGTGCTTTGCATTGTAATGTTTACATATCCTGCCCTTCCTGTTGAACTATCACTACTCTCTAATGCTATTATGGAAGCAGATTGACATTGCGGGTGGTAGCTATCGATTCAAGTACCTTAAAACTTTACTACTATCGCGACTCTAGTATTCACGCGGCGTCGGAATCGATCCCGGGACCTCCTCGTTATAAGGAAAATGGTAAACCACTGCGTAACAGAGGCAGTCAACAAAAAACTTACTAACATTTTGTTTTAAATTACATACAGTAATGTATTACTAATTTCCCCATTAATCCTTACTCCGAGCTTTTCACTTATGCTAGGAAATGCAAACATTACAATGTCCCGATTCGAAGGGTGGTGCGGCTGGTGAAAATGCTGCGGTAACGATATTTAACATCTTTTATCGTTCTGGCATCTACATTGTTAATATTCAATGTATATCAACGTGGCTAACGATATGGTGCAGTGTTATTCTAGCGATTGTCATGGCTGGACATTAGAACTTGCCATTCTTGTTTTGCAAGCGTTCACTAAATTATTAGTGTCGGTATTCCTGTATTGGCTAATAAGATTAGGACAGATTTTTAAGTAGCGATTGTTGGATCTTGGCCTTAGTAAATAGTAACCACCCATCATTTTAGTCTTTAGCTTATTGTGAATCCGTGTCTCCGTATATTTGTTGCTACATACATACGTAAATATTGCAATTAGTTTGCATGTTATATACTTCATTATATTGTATTATACAAATGATTATACTTGTGTTGCTTAATTTCGTACTTATTGGGCCCTTATATTTGTAAATTGCTGTTTTTGTTGATCCATTATAAATTAACAAAAAAATAAAACTGTAATGAGATAATATAATAAAAAATAAGATAATAAACCTGTGTCAAGAAAACAATGTTTTTGACAAAGTATGGTATCTCCTTACTAATTATAGTTATCTATTAGGGTTCCATTAGTACAAGACCTAACCCTTTGTTGAAAAAATAATTGCATGGTTTCCTCTCCGTACAGAATAATTAAAGCAAATAATTTATTACTTAGAAATTGACATTTCATAAAGCATTAGTTGAACCAATATTTGATATAAATTATCAATCGACTCACCTAAACTTGCCACGGCCGCAATATAAAAATATACACTTATGGATGTTAACTTACCTGTAAAAAAGGAAAAAAGCAATTTTTACAGTGTCGTGCCAGTATTTTAAAATTTTATCATCGAATTAGCTCCAAAATTATGTTATTGCTATTTGCCCAATATCTGTCGAATATTGTTTATTGTTATCGTCCTTGTATGACGTTTAAACTGTAAACGTGTTTTTATAAAAATATCCGATTTTCACAACAATGGTCTTGAAACTCATTTCTCCTCAATAAAAAAAAGCTTTTAATATTTGCATCACGGCGAATTTAAGGACCTATAAATTTTTGTCATTAGGATAATAATAAGAGTTGGAGTGGTGTCGCGGGAACAGGATGTTATAACGTCTTTTGTTCAAACGTTCGTAACACGCATACCAATGGTCTTGAACCTTATTATACACGCCACCTACATTTTTTCTCAATAGCCATTTCATCGAGATTCTCGTTGTGACATCGATTTTATTATGTTAGATCGATATCTATGTAGATAACTTGTATATGAATAGATTGTTAACAGTTCGATAAATTTAGGATTGAATCTGACAATCAATTTAGATATAAAATGAATTCAAATCAGTGTAAATTTACGATTGAACTAAAAACTTTCTCTTAGTGTTAAAAAATAAAGTTCAGGGAAATAAAAGTAACAGCTTATATATGTAAGAATTTTAGAACTAAAAGTGTGTAACGGTATTTTTTGACACGATGATATGAGGTCAAAGATTCATCGTGAGTTTGACGTATCAGGCAATTCAACTGCAACATTACTGACAGGAAGTGGACTTCAATACATCATAAAGTATTAGCATAACAGCACAAGCAAAAAGCTGTCGAGTTGACTGAAAATGTGCGGGGTAAGGCGCCGTGGAGAATCGTAACGACTGAGGTGAAAGTCTCACACTGATTTACAACTTCGTTTGATCACCCATTTGATCACTTTATGATAGCGAAAAGTGTCAGGGAAGCGCATAAGCCACGCCGATGCAAATCGCTCGGATTAAAGCGGACCTAACGGGCGGCTTCATGCGATGCTCCCACATCTTCATAACGGAATAGAGATCTAACAACCGTGAGCAGTTGCCGCAAAAAGGCGAAATGACCCAACTGGAAAGGTAAACGACTTTTTAATCCCTACGCCACTGTGTACACAAATCAAATCGATAAGTAATGAATCAATCGGCGGGATTAAAAGTCCCATTCAGAATCCGTGCATGAGTCATTTAGGATTAAAAATAGCATTATAAATTTCAACTGTAGTTGGACTTAAGTGACGCGCATATAATAGGAATAAGTCTATTTAAATAAAATGTCCGAATTAGCATGCAACTGAGCGCGCGAATCTTTCCATTGTTTTCGCTAAATGACATCAAAGTTGTTGCGGCGTCGTGTATTAAGCATGTGAAATAAAATTGTTCGCCGTTCTTAGAAGTGCGCATGTGAGCCTAACAGGTGCACTCCGTCATCGAATAATCAGCTCGCAGAGTTTCTAGCTAACATTTTACCGCTAAAAAAGTTAACGGCGGATCGAAAGACTTCAAAATTCAACAGGGATGTATTTGTTAATTATTTTTCGCGTTATTAACATTAACAGGTATCATTTAGTATAAACTATTACTTTGATATTGACGGGATCAATCTAAAAAATTTAATATAATTCATAGGATATTATAAATACCACAAATAAAATAACAGAATTTCCAAGAGAAAAAACTTCTCTATCTACTATACGATTTGTGATTAAGCAAAAGTATTTTTTTATAAATATCATACATTTCATGAAATCGTAAATAAATCAAGTTTGATATTAAATACCTTCCGATAAGTTTTAATAATTTAATAATAAAACAATTTTTTTAAAAATCAATTTTCGTGCAACATCATCTCGACAACCCTATATTCTAAAACAAACTATTGTCCATAGTCTAAGAACGGACATTAAAAGCCTGTTAATGACATCTTTCTCGTTGAATAACAACATTAAATGAGATTTTTAGTTGGCAGCTCATTTAAAATCTAGGCGAGCGCAGGTACTGTCCATTTCCCAAAAATTTAATTTGGTGTTGGAAAAAAAAATCTAATGTGTATTAGAACAAAGCGTAGTGATAAAAAGCCGCGACCGGAGCGTGCTGTAAATTTGATATAATCCAGATTGCTTTAATCCTAGTTCCCATAAAGAGAATGTTGTATGCATCAATCAAGTTGCGACGCCATATTAGCGATAGACAAATGAAAGCTCTGCGGCAACTGGGCTGTATCTTTGCGAATGATATTATATAGAATTATTACGTGATTTAATTAATGTTTATACATACTTATACTAGTTATTGGCATCAAGGTTCGGAAGGTACATGAAACAAAAGATAATTACATTGTAACAAAGTTTAAATATTTTAGCACAAATATATATACTAGTATAACTGTGTGTTAAAGAAAATCTTCACCATAGGTAAAAAGTAATATAAGAAATGTGGACTTATTTATTAAATAATTGTTTTATTACGTCTCGATTTTTCTATGGAACATAGGTTATTCATTTGTAACTAGTTAGAAGTTACATTTTTATAAGACACAACATATTTTATAACATTGCTAGAAAAAGTTAATCTTTTTATTGTTACACGTGGTTCATTTTAAAAGTTTGCTAAAATATGCCTCTTGCATCTGAAAATAAGTGGACGAGGTCTTATAGCAGACAATTCACGAAAAGTTTCTTGAAGGTTTCGTGAAACGGTCGCTGATTATTATTTATTATCTACATGAAAAGTCTGGTGTCACGTCGCCGGAAAAAAAAAGGAGTCGAAAAAACTCGGGAAAAGAGTAAAAAGTCAGGGTGATATTAAAATAAACGAGACATGAGCGGCGGCGGAGCGGTGTTTGGGTTACGGGCACGTTCTGCGGTAATGACAAATTCGCGACCATTGTTGTTGTTGACTGAGGATTTTTTCAACGTCAAAGGTTTCCATTTTGAGTAACAACGCGAACGTGCCAATAGCAGCAGATTTTATAGGAATTAATTACGAAAAAAAAATTGTCGAGACTGACGCAGCGGTACGAGGCCGTGCACCGCGTCTCTCGGGCGAGGAGCCAATTCTCAATTAGATTTACATCTCGGGTCAAAAGAGAAATCTGTTATCACGTCGCAGTTGCCCTCGAACTGTGGATGCGTGTAATTGCGATAGAGACTCGGCAATTAAACTAGACGCGGCGCTTATTAACAGAGGGGGCGGACGAAAAACAGTGTAATTAGAGACCTCTGTTGCTGGCCCACAAAACTTACACGTATTGCGTACCCCAGTCTGGCGGAGCTGACTTAGTGCAGAACTAATACAAGCAACTATAAAACTGAGAAAATTTTATAATTTTTGTACGATATTGGTGTAAATGCAACGTGGTCACGTGTTGATCTGCGATACACTTAATTCTACTAGAGCACAAATGATCGGAAATTTCTCCAACATAATGACGTACAACTATCATTGCGAGAAAAGGCGAGAAAAATGAATACATAATTAGAAAAAGAAACTTCGCCTTCGAATGCGATTATTAATTATGGACAACACACACGTGGAATGGTCATTAAAGTGCTTATCTAACGCACTAATGACGCAATGCAAACAAAGAAGTAATAATAGTTGGATCGTATAACACTGAATGGATACCGATTAAAACTTAATGAAGGTGCAATTATTTGAAATTATTTTATTACGATGTCATAGGAGACTACAACTACAGTGATACGTTAATTATTCTTTAGCATTAATTATTTAAATTGCTGCTATCAATTTACCAAGGCATTTAATAAGTAGAAGAATCTATCATCACTCTCAACAATACATTCATGTAGTGGAAGTAAATTTTGTGCAGAATCTAATGGAAAGAAGAGACTGCATCTTCTCTTTTAGAACTGAATGTCAAAAATCGTAGGTAGCTACGAACAGTGATCCTGATCATACGGGGAAAATGTAATGGTCTTGTGAACTGAGATTGAAGTGTATCTGTACACCGTATATTTAATCAATTTTATTTAATGAACACAAGAGCTAGTTAATAGTAAATAACACGTGTTTAATTGATGTTCACACATTGTGTGCAGTCTAATAATATTAATAATTGACAAATCATTCGAACGAACAAAAACAGAGTAACAAATAAATTAATTATTTTGAGTACTTTTATTTAAATTATGTTATCAATATTATAAGAATACACGAGCGACGTATTGACACGGATATCAATCATTTAATAAAGAATTCGTAGTTTTTGTTATTCAAGGTTGTGCGATTAGGTGTCATAACTTTAATTTTTAAAGACCACAGTTTTCATAACATAAGGTATCTAAAGTGATAATAAAAAGGTAAAAGATAATCCTGTTTAATTAAAACTCAAGTTAAGTCGCTATTCAGGGTGACTACGCTTGAAGAGGTCATGAATAAAGAAACTCGTCGCGAGGGGGCACTTTGATTTGATACACTTATTGTATATCCCGTTGCTTTCGCCAAATAAAAGAATTAAATAAAGGAACTGGTTCTTAGGACAAAGGGCCCTCATAATGAGGCCAGCGTATTGTGTGAAGAGCCCTTGAAATCAAGTTCGACATCGCTTTTACAGTATGCTTTTTAATGGGAGCGTTTTTTGCAGATGTCTGATAGAAATTATTGCTCATACTACGTACTTAATGAAATTTGTGTGTCCAATGGGCAAGTCATATATTAAAAAAAAATACAAAAATGCATTTGGAGATATATTCACATTTTAAAAAGGGTTAAAAATTATTGTTACTTTTGACTTTCCCATGGTATCGCGGATGGTTTATAAATAACGTTTTATCTTGAAATACGAATTTATTTCTGCTTTAATAGGAGCAACTATGTAACAAAAAAAACACTAGGTTACATGCAGGCGCCGTGAAGAAATAATGCTAGTACTAATCCTAATTCTCAATATCCTGTGTCAGCAAGAACAAGGCTAGACGTTGACTTCCTTATTGCATTAACAGCGCTCGTTCTGGAATCGTTCAATCAGATAACAATCTGGCTCCCGGCCCAATCTCGACTATTTAGCGCGACGCAATGGGCTCAATTAGGATATGGCGGATATGCGGGCCCCTTCCTACGGTAACTCGCTGTCATTTAATTTTCCACCTTATGCCTCTCGCAATACTGGCAATCGACGTCTGAAAGTATTTTTATTTTTTGCAGGAAACTGTAGAGATTTGAAGTTAAATTGATATTAAACACTGCACCGTTAGAACGACAGTGACAATTTATGATTTTGCTTTTGTTGTAATAATTGATTTTATTTATTATTAGTATATGTTTAGATTCTATCATTGTTGAGGTATTATTTCTAATAGTGTTGTTTTCAGTGGGCAACACATGTAGACGTACTATAATAGTATATAACAACATTATGTATATAGAGATTTTACTGGCTGATTGGGTGTATCTATTACACAATTTTAATTACAACAAAATCTGTATTTTTTTTAAAAAAAGAATATAAAGAATTTACGTTTGAAATATGTTACGGTATTTGTGGTCAAATCATGAATATTTTAACCTAATAAAAAATAAATGTTTTGTTAAATATTAATATCATGATCGCCATCATTATCAGGCGGATCACGGAATGGAAATGTTTATATATGAAAAATAAATGTCACCAAAATGTTTCGTCGTAATAATATTCTGTACAACAAATACTTAAGACCCGCATGCCTTAACGACAATATTACTAAAGTGCCCATACAAAGCAACCTTGTGCGTTTCATGACTAATTAGCGACGGTTTTACTTACGACAAGGAATTACATACAACCGCTAAAACTTTTTCACCAGTTTTCCGCAAACACCAAATTTCATTAGATCTGTATAACAGTTGTATAATATTGAAACATTATTCACATGACGTACTCGTATTTCTCATAGATTTTTGTCCTATGACACCTAACAAATATCAGTTTAAAGTCATAAGTGGTCTATTGTATTCATTACGGAAAATACCAAATGAAAGAGATATAGTGCTTATGTTATGAGCCGTTTATCAAAGAGACTTCATCCCGAAGTGGTTCCGTGTCTAGGCCGATCACGCAACAAGTGTGAATTAGAAATAGAGCAAGCAACGGAATAACGGAGCGAACAAGACGTCTTCTAACAACAAGCCAGGAATTTTCCACTATGAATAACTGACAATAACATTTTGCTCGCTCCCGTCATAAATACATCTGACAGTCAAATCTTAAGGTAATTTGTGTCGATTTTGTAGCTCATTTAATATGCCAGGAATATAAAGTACAGACGGAATCGATTATATTGCAGCTGCAAATCAAGACAATCTGACTATCAAAGTGTGACGGACACGTTAGTGCAAACACGTACCAAAGCTCGTCACCGCTTATTCATTTCTATATATGTAATATGGAGGGCGACCCCAGATTGTCTTTGCTTATTATGTACGTAACTTAGCGTTATCTATAAAATTACCATTGCAAGCACCGTATCGGCAATATAATACAATATGTTCTTAATAAATTGGGAAGCTCCATCGCAGAAACATAAAATGGTGTCATTTCAAGCTTCTGGAAAGTACGTACATTGATTTCGTATCGATATTTACATCTATTATTTCGGAATAGTCTTCGTTTATTTAAAATTTCTCTGCAAATGTGTATCGATGAAAATATATTAAAGTGAAATGTGCATTAATCGGATTAAATTTATTTTTATTGGTGAATTAATTATGGCTTTCAAGACTTTTTTATCGTTTTATAGGTATTGAATTGCTAAAGATCTTATAGTTGTATTGTTAGTTACGTGAAATGTATTATAGTTATAATAACTTCTTATAGAATTTTTGCAAAGAAATATTTGTTAATTTTGATATGTGTAAATCGTAAATGATTCTGTATTGCTTAGTAAAAGGTTAACAAAGTACATCTACTTACATTAGCAACGTCACTATTTCAATTTAGTTAACATATTATTGCAATAATAAAGGGTTAATGAAGGCCATTAGTACAATCATTTGTTTTACTTCGCTAATAAGTAAATAGAAATGTACGACGTTTAAATTGTAGCCTTGATGAGGCAATTAAGGATTACTTTCACCATGAGTACTTATAGATGTAAAGAAAACGCATAGACATCGATCACTGATTGCATATTTAAATCGTTTTAGTGCATTACAATCGCTTTATAAATCTGATGACCTTTTCTTAATCTAATGTTTTAGTATATAAATTAATTGCTTATGTTACAAACTGATAACAAATGAGCGTCCATTGAAAAACATATCTTTTAACTCGTGCTGATCGCAGTTTTTCAATGATTTTGATTCACATTTTTGTTGGACAGGTGAGAAAAATTATTGAATCTGTTAATGTATAATAAAAAAAATCTTTTCCTTTTAAAATGGAAGTTGGTTTCCACTAAGTAGGTACCCATACAGAAAATATTTTATTGTGTCCGTTATGAATGGTATTTAGAAAGTGAGATTTAGACGAGGCATAAATTGAAAACTGAGAACTGGATTAAATTACAATCAGATGAACTGAAATCATCCACCAAGCTGCACAATACGCTATTTAGCTACAATATTGCGAGATGACCCTTTCATTACACTTTATTATCAGCACTACCTCCGAACATTATACGAATAATTTATTAATATTAACCTCAAAGTAGCAATAGTTTATGTGTCTCTTGTTTATGTACATTTGTTTTTATCTTTTATATGATAATATCTTCTATATGATCATTTATGATGAAAAAAAAACTGTTTTATATGAATACTTTTTTTCATCACCGCACATCATATATACTAGCTATTGGCGAACATTTAAATTTATTTGTTAAGCAAAGAGCTGATTACACTCTATCATTAATTTACTGCAATTTTTGTATAAATTAACTGACGCAAAATATAAGGTTAACAATGATCTATAGGAGCAGTTTAAGTTTAGCGCAGATATCGCAATAGGTTAACGCTAACTATCCGTTTACTAGCTCGCAGGCTTCGTACATTGTTCAGCGGCGGGCCCCGCCGTCACGAACCCGGGACCGCGCGGATATAATTACCGCTAATCTCGGCCGTTCCCCTTTTGTTAGCGAAACGATTAAAATAATAATCACGACTTTAATACACAGTAATGAGACTTTCCCTATCCATTCTCTTGTACTATACGTAATGAAGATCACGTAGTTGCCTATTCTAAACGGCGTTAACGCATCAAAAATATTTTTGTGTTATTACATTGTCATTGGATATTACTACGCTTTGTGATTTTTTGATAGAAAACTCAAAATTTTTAGGTTGTTAATTAATGTAATAATTCATGGGGATATCAACGCGTAAATTAATAATATATATGTATATAAATGCAATGAAAACATTGTAGATGAACGTTGGTCTCGGAAATAATTCGATTACAGTGAAATATTTTTTGATATAATTTGATGGAATGCTATCCACAGTATAATATGATTTGCCACCACATGACGCTACAATATGTAAATTTCCATGCCGTTTAACTGAATTTAATATAGTAATGGCAATGTTTGGCACGTTCATTACCATTGAATGAAAAAAAGTAACGAAATTGCTCTTTTATTTGTTATTATATGTTGCATAAGCGCGCTCATTTTTAATCACTTGTAATTGAATCTCCGATCTTGTTACTACACGAAAGCAAGCAAATTATTATAATGGATACCTCTTTAGATCAGTATAGTGAAATTAAGCGAAATTTACATAAGGAACTGCCTGTGTTGTTAAAAGTTAATAGGCTTCTTCTAGGGAATATTTAATGATTTACATCAATTATATTAATTTAGGTCACGTAATCATTATATTGATAAAAAACAACGTTAAAACGTTTTTTATGCCCATCTTTGTAGCGTTAATATAAATAATTCCTTGAAAGCTTATTTGGAGACATTACGTTATTTACAATTTGGAATATTCCTATTGAATTTATAGGGTTCGATAAATTTGTACTGTTAAGGTTGGTCCGTTGTCATATTAAGAATGCACAGTATGATCATCGACAATAGTTTCCAGTAACAGAGATATCGCGCCGTCAACTCGATTAGGGCATTCAGCTAACGAAGCCCGATGTTGTTGTTCGCGCCACAAATCAATTCAACAAATTGAAACATGACCGTTCGCGCGGTGTTCGTTTTTTCGCGGCCGATCTCCCCACGCCGGTGATTGAACCTGTAATTGGCGGCGCTGTCATCGCTTGCGGTGTAGTCATGTCGTTAGCGTGCCGCCCCCCTCCCCCCTTCCTCTACGGGTTAAACACTATGGATTACTGATTTTTGTATAGCGTTTCGCTATGTTCATTCAATGTTCCACAAAGAAAAGGTATCGTTTTACAGTTTCTGTTTATTCATCTCTAAAATTAAGTTTATGCATTTTACTTAAATACGAATTTTCCTACTAAGAAAGTAATAATTATATATTTATACATGAATGATTATCAAACGCGTAAGCATGTTATATATGTCTACATCAAGTGCAACTTCCGTTCCGGTACCGCACCTAGCGCGACACCGGAACGCGGCCTCCGACCGCAATAAGCCCGCCAGTGCTTCGTGCAGAGCAGCCAACATGGCGGCCGGTGCAAATTACCACATTTTTAGTAAAATTGACACTTGGCCATTAGCGGGGCGCAGAGGAAGCCGCGGGACGAGTCATCGCCCCCGAACCATCCGGATCTAATTACATTGTGTCATTAACATCGTGGAGACGGCACGTCCGCCTAGGAAATGGAATCGAATCATTAGTAGTTTGATTACAAAAAAGGCTTAATAGAAATATAATAACGGCTGGTGAAGAAATTGTAAAAAGATTGTAGAGCGATCCAATAATTGGCGGTTATTTGTCGATACGGTTTGGAGCGCGTAATGGGTTGGGACGCTCCGACGTGACTCCGGAGCTTCGCCCCCTCCCTCGACTTCCCCCTATTATTACAATTTAGAGAAATTTGCGGCTCGATCCATTTGAAACCTCACACGGGATATGCTCGCATAATGTTTGACAATAATTTAATAATTGGATATGATATAGGCATTTCATATGAACAGAGATAATAAAATCGATAACAAAATTATATTTATG
The DNA here is from genome assembly GCA_018245475.1 of Pharmacophagus antenor. Classification (NCBI taxonomy): domain Eukaryota; kingdom Metazoa; phylum Arthropoda; class Insecta; order Lepidoptera; family Papilionidae; genus Pharmacophagus; species Pharmacophagus antenor. The sequence continues at coordinate 45,584 of DWQX01000158.1, read as the reverse complement.
AGCACATAACATAACTTTGTGGACAATAAATGCCAAAGTAGAAGAAAGATAAGGTATTCAAATCAATTCTCATCGCAGTGACATCTTCTGGACCGCTTGAATTGTAGATGAAGGCAAAATTTTCCCTGTTAATGTGAAGCCAGTCAAATCAATTCATGTTTATTTATGTGTGTGAGGAGCTCATATTTTATTTTTGAAAAAAGAAATTGTCTTTAAATATTGTAGTGGTAATCATATATTAAAAAAAAAGAAGAGGTTAACTGCATATGCTGAGATATATGAGGCTTTCCCAATAGATCAATAAACAAATTTCACGTTCCATATTAAGATAACTTTACTGGACATTTCAATAAAGTACCCTATAAGGATTATAAAATCTTTGTAATATTTGAAGGATTAATTTTAATGTTAACGTTTCTTATCGAGCCGAATTACGTTGTAATGACCTTAGTAGACACAAGGGGATATATATTTTATATTTACATGCCTATAAACATTGGTACGGCCAAGAGTGTTTGAAAATTATGTGATATAAAATGAAACTTAATTCTCTTTAACTTACCTTTTTCCAAACGTCCTTTTTAAAAATATAATAAATGTTTGTAAAATTAAAACGAATGTAAAATAATTTATTAAATTTAGAGAGATGAACAAAACACTAAGAGCCAAGGAACTGGTTTTATTAATCAAAGTATATCGATTCTATTAATGTAAATATGTGTATATGCGGCTTAGTTATGAGAGTACATTGACTTTTAACTTCTTCGCCATACAATATTTATTTTTAGGTTAACGTATTATATATGTTAGAATGGTGGTAAGGAAAACTTCGAACATAGGAATATGTCTAAGAAATGTAATAAGAAATCGTGTCCTGTGCAGAAGTCTAGTTCTTTTTCAATCCATAATGATATAACACTTAACCAAAATTTCACATGATAATAAGTGAAAATAGGATCGAAGATGGTGAAGCGTATTCGTCCAAAATACTCAGATCGTTGTATGTTGACGGCCAGAACACACCATATCAATTACGTTAGCGGTAAAGGAGGAGTAGTAGATAACCGTGTAGATCAGAAAGAACCTTATCGGGGATAGGGTTCCAAAGATCATCATATATATGGCCTCAGAAACGATCTAAGGAAACATGAGTGACTATGACGATTTACTAGTTATAATAGTAATGTAATAATTATGTTAGCTCCACAAGGTATTTAGAACCTATCTGCCTTAACATGTGCTAATAATAACTTTTTTATTAATAGTGCCTCATCTCTAAGACCTACTTGCTTATAAGAACAATTACATAGACAATTACGCAATTTTATAAACTGTTATACAAAATTAAAATATCCGCGGTTAATTTTCATATTCTATATTTTGTATTATTTTAATTAAATTTATAGAATGTTAATACTGAACTCTTTGTTAGTGTACATTTATCGGCTAAAGTGCACAAACCTATACACCCTTTTATTGAAGACGGTATTTTGTTCGCGTTTTGCTGCACGTATTATTAAACCCCAGATCTAAGTACAATTCAATTTGTAAAAATTGTTTGATAAAAATGTAAAAAGAAATAAATAATTATGTTATTACAATTTCGGTATTACGAAACTACACTGCCATTATTTATATTCAATGTGCGTGCCAAACCATAAAATTGTTTAAAAAAACCTTCAAAGCAAATTTTATTGCATGACATTCTTTATTAAATCACTTAATTATGCAAAACAAACATTTATATAATTTTTTGTTCGACCTAATGGAAATTTTACGATGGTTATTAATCGATCGATATATCTATGGAAGGCTTAGCACAATCATGATTACTGCGTGTTGATGTGGAGATGCCCCGTTAGTCGGAGACTGTAGCCGTGTTCACGACTAATTCTTGTCGTCAGCTGACATGCACATATAAAAAATGGTTCAGTGTTGTAACTAATAGTACTAAAAGTACTAAAAACTATAGTCGTAAAAAGTTGAACTAACATTATAAATCACAAAAAAATAAATGTTAATTTCCGATTTTATTACAACTAAATCATCATATTCGCGACTACGCGTGGCATCTTCAGGAGATATTTGACGTCGTTCTGTCGCACAACGCATAAACATGCCACGTGAAGAGGCGAAAAGCGGAAACATTGTAATTTAGTAGTAATATTCGCGATTAAAAGCGTAAATTAGCAAAGTATTTGTTTTTCTTTTTAATTCGGTTTCAGAATTGAGTAAAATTATGAAGTTATTAGGTAATTATCGAATTAGTTACGGTCACAATTTGTGGTTCTCGCCTAGTTACTGTCATCACATTCGTGATATGGTGTTTTATTTTGATTCCGATTAAAATAAAGTCGTTAAAGTTTTTATTATTTACGCAACACTGTGTTGATAAACTCAAATGCAATGAGACAATTAGCAGTGGGGTACTACCATACAAGCCGATAAGCGCGGCATACCTTATTTAAGCAATAATGTACACAAAAGCTTATAAAGTATGATTGTTACATAGTCTAGACAAGACCACAAGATAAAAAAAAGAAAAAAACTAATATGATGATGTTTTATAATTTATATCTAAACTTAAATATTCAAGTGTTTGGGCTTGCCCTACAGGCACACCACTGGTAATTAGTGCCAGATTTTATAGTAGACGATGCTAAAAATTTATATGGACACAGTAATGAAAAATATGAACTGAATAATCTTTCTCGCGTAGTGCTAATCTACTTGCAGTGCAACATTGTGGGCCTTGTCGCGCTCCTGGTGTCACAATGCGAAATTGATTCTAAGTATTTATCCATTACAGATATTTTTTTATTAAAATAATGACAATAACAACGGGAGAAAAATTTATCGGGTATTGTCATCTAAAATAACAGAGTATATAAGCGTAGGCCCAGAAAATAAAGCAACATTTTCCGTATTTATTTTTGTTCATAGATTACGTTTAACGTTGGTGTTATGTCTGCCTCGGTCCTGTATTTTTGTTTTACAAAAAACAAACTATTCTTATATACAGCCGTAAGTGAACAAGGGCACCAAACAATCATATGTTATAAATACGGTGACATAGAATTGAGTCTCCTGATTAATTTATTTCTGCTATGAAAGTATCAATGGTATACTCTATTTGCACTTGAGTCTTATTATAATTGTTTAAACTAATAAAGTTGAGTTTCAAGACGTGTTGATTTTTTATACGACATAGCAATGAGAGAAACATTCAGCTTATAGTAAGTGATCGGAATCTCCGTTACAACGAAGCATCAATTGGTATTAGGATGTTTTTATAGCATCGCATTACAGTCATAGAATTGACACATAATATTTTAAGTCCCGTCATCTAAATAATTGCACTAGTTCTTTTATTCTCAGCTCACTTAAAACTGAATCAATAACGTATGTTAAAATATGAGGATATTCATATTTAATTGTTATTTTTTTTTAAAATACGTTTTCTGTATCAGTTCTATTGGTGATTATGATTTAAAACTAAATTTGTTTCAAATTTATAGACTATATTTTAAGCTTGTGTGAATGTTAATGACGTTGGGTATTTTATAAAATTTTTCTTAAAGAAGATAGTCAACTATATCGTTAGTTTTTTCTTACAAGAAAAGGCCAATTTTTTATAACAAGTTCTCGATTACTTCGATGTCTTTAGTAGTTTTTGTAATCGAATGCAGTTTTCATATCTATTGTCCTTTCTTCGTTTATATGCCATGATATCGCTTAGATTCGCCTAAAAAACCTCTTTTGTCGTGTCTAACAAAAAGAGTTGTTTTCTACCAAGCACGTCGCGCGTTATTGTGTTATACAACGAAATAATTAGTCGGTTGGGTAACGGGAGATATTTTTTTCAATATTAGCCTTATGCTTTGTGAGTTGGTAATTTAATATTTTTTGTAATGAGCTCACAATTCCAGCTTGAAAAAAAATACCAATTTCGTCGGGGTTTCAAGGAAACGTTTAGCGAGATTAGGTTATATCGCTCTTACATTTAGATAATATTGATTACCCATTATTTTTCACAGAACATGCAAATAGCGTCTGATAATGGTAAATATCAAATATTTTGTTTGGTCATCTACAATAGTATTATTTTACATCGTGCAAGCATACTCATTCAATTGTAATTGAAGAATAATAAAAATCGTAATTAAAATTATAATAAAACTTTTGTTTTATTAAAGATCTTTATTATAATAAAATTTAATTACGTAATTTATCAATTTTCGTGGTAGTATTTCTACGGATAAAAACCAAGGGCAAGAGTTTTTAGTTTGTTTTCAGAGCATAAGCTCTTTAAGCCGAGATGAAAAAAACCAGAGATGTGATATTTAACTTTATTATCTAATGTTTGTGTAATTTTTATTAGAATTTGTATATTAAAAGCGGCCATTGAGAGTTGATAATTTGAAAATGAAGACTGAAATTTTCTGAATCAGCTACGTGCCGTCACGATCGTCTTTTGTCAGTTTAAAAAAGTCTTACAGTCGTTAAAAGCAGCTCGACTAGGAATCTGTTATTGCTACGTCGATTTGAATCCCTAAAGGTTAGGAACACCACCACCCACGAAGCGGGAAATGCGCGCACTTGCTGTTTGTCTTAGTTATTGTTATTGAACAATGTTACGCACTCGAAGACGGGCGTACCAGCACAATGATCCTTTGTTTCAGCAATACTTTAGTGTCCTTTAATCCTCTAATTACGAACAAATTCCGTTCCGAACTTAACACTACACTGCACACCTGCTATTTCCAATTTTTATTTATTGTTAACCCTTAGCAGACAATAACAAAACCAAGATAAAGAAATTAAAACAAAAACTATTTTTTTTAACTTGAAAACGATATATAGGTACATATTAACTCAGGATAAAGGAAACAAAGGTAAAAAAAATAACAAAAAAAAAACAGAAATCAATAATATAAATATTGCATTTATTTCAACGAATTCGGCAAATATAATAACTGCAGATAATAATTATAATAATACTATTCAGTTACAAGACTTGTAAACTTTTATCTAGCTAAGTGACGTCACCGCCATCATAGAGGAAACCAAAGACATTTTTCACTGGCTGGCACTGGACTTCAGTTTCATTAAACTATTCACAATAATGACATCCAACAATAAATGCAAATCGCATATAATTATATTAAAATTAAATTACACAAATGAAAATAAAGTTATTGGAAGTCGTATTGGAGGCAAATTTAAAATCAAGGACAGCTGCCTCGACGTACTCACTACACGGTACATTTGATTTAAACGACAAAAAAAAAAAACAAAATAGAAATAATAAAAACCAAAGAACAAAAATAAATACAAACATAACAAAAATGTAAAAGAAAAATAATAACAAGAAAGCGATATGCAAATAGATTTGGTTCGTTCTATGTGTTTAACGATCGAGTAAATAAAATCGCATTATATTCACGGCGTAATAAACTGTTATATTTGCATTTCAAAGATCGATACGGGCCTATCTTGATGCGTGAAGCAAGACGGGAGGCGAGAGTTTTCACATAATAAATAGAAGCGGAGAATGGCGACACCCGCGGCGTGTGGCGGTCTGGGCTCGCGCGCAAGTCGCAGCACGAGCGCACGACCGAACATTGAAAATTTGAAGTAAATATTTGCATATCGCCTAACTCCCCAATTCTGAACCACTCTTATGTAAATGCGTTAGGTGAATATTATAAAAATAAAAACTGCAGCCGGCGACCCCACACGAGGGCCACGTCTTCATTATATTGCAAAATACTACAAACTTCTACAAATGTTATGTCTGTACGTATTTTTGTATTCCTTGCGATATATGCGAAGTACACTAATTAGATACAGTTATATCACATGTTCTTAAGATGCCTCTACGAAACAAACAATATATTTATTTAAATCTACCTAAATATGTATAACCACTATATTATAAACCACGTACGAACATCGATCTGAGACAATTTTACAGCATTCCAACTTTAAAACCTAATAGTATACTCTTAGACGAACAATTATTTACAGTGGAGCTCGGAGAAATAATTTACAAAACACTTGGATCTTACAAGGCACCTTATTTAAATAATAATAAAGACTTCAGGCTTCGCTTTGACTTTACATAATAGCTAAAATGTTTTAAATTCTCTAAATATATAATTTGGTTTTCATTACAATCCTACAACAATCGACAAGTCGCTAAAACCTAATAGGAGTTTTAAATATGAACAACTAGGAAGAATAATATTATGCAACAGATTACTAGTATAATGCTTATAAAGCTTCATGTATAAGTATGCAGTGTTGGCTTTCAGTGTGGTACGTTTGAAATTACATAAATGTAATTAAAAATTGATGCGGACTTTGTTACCGAGAAAGTATTTGATTGGCATTATTTAAATAATTGATTATTCATGTAGAGCAAAATGCATGTGTGGCAGATCGGTCTCATTAGATATACGACGTCCTTCACGCGTCCTAACTCCTACCATTGTTATATTTCGTTTGCATTTGAATAGCGGCGGCTTGGAACCAGCCGCCCACCAGCCTACAGACCCGCCCCTCACGGCTTCGATCACAGCCGCCTCATGGAGGACTCCACACCATTCGTTTCAACTTTCACGTATTAACAACATAATGTAGTGACGACTTAAGTAATTTTTATAAAATTTAATCCTTGGTACGAACCATATTTAGTTTCATTCACTCAAATATAAAATATATATTTTTATGATTGCAAAATGAAATGCCAACACTACATTATTATTACAAAAGTTTACCACTTTATTTCTAAACCCTATTTACAAAAGACTCACTACTAGTAGGAAAAAGATCAACGACCGTCACGGCACGAATTGAGCTTCGTTCAAAAATCAAAATAAATTAGTTTTTAATATAAGTATGCAAATCAAAGGAAAACTCATCAAATTGAGCGAAGCTCGCCGTTCTAAGATCTACAAAAATAGGTCCGCGATCGCACAGCACTCGTAAGTGCCGGGCGATGCGGATTGCGGTCAAGTGGTACACTCACCGTTGCCGGCGAGTTGGGGCCGCAGGAACGCGTTGTGCAGTTCGTTGCCGAGGCCACTTTCCAGTCGAGCCGCCATCTGCATGAGAGCCAGTGTGCTGTCATCTCCACCCCCAACGCCGCTCTCTAACCGAGCGCGTACTGCTGCTATGTGACTCCGAGTGAAAACATGATCCTGCACGGAGTACTTGTGGCTGTATTTGAAGTCACACACCCGGCAGTCATCAGGTGGAGGCGCATCAGACACTTCTGATAAACCTGCTGCTAATCGTGCTTTCTTTTCTTTGGCACGTGCATTTTGAAACCACACTTGAACCACGCGTTTAGGAAGACCGATTTCCCGCCCAAGGGCTTCGCATTCTGCCATCGTTGGCGTTTTATAGTCGTTGAATAAAGACTTCATTATTTTCACTTGTACTGACGACATTTGAGTGCGGAAGCGTTTTCCAGGAGGTCTAGATGTTTGTTGTTGACCCGGTAATGGGGATGTAGGTTCATCTTCCTCGTAGAACTCCATAGTTTCAGAAGCAGTGTCTGAACGTTCGTCAGCATCCGACCCTGGTCGTGATAAATCCACAGGTTTGCTGAGATCTAAAGGGATTTCTGATTTTCCGTGAGATAGTTGTCTTTCCGTAGTTTCATTATTAGCTCCATTTTGTTGCGCTATAGCATGAGCTTGTAGCTCGCTGACATAACGTTTCATTGACTCTTCACTGTACTGCTTGATAAATTTCTCCATGTCTGAGTGGAAAGGTGGGAAAATAGGGGGCAACATGGGAGCCCCCGCTTGGGAAAAATTTTGTTGTCTATCACTTTGTTGTGAACCAAAACTCGGAGTAGATTCAGTGCTTAATTCTTCGTCTGGCAAGGCGTCAACATTAATTTCTCCTCGAGCACACTGATCAGCATGTTTGGTACTTAAGTGACTTTCTAATGCGCTTTTAACTTTAAATAGAGCAGGACAGAAGGGGCATCTTTTATTTATAACTTGTGCATGTGCTCGAAATTGACCTTTTCTTTCCCTAGCTCTAGTGTTTTGAAACCAAACTTGAACCACTCTTTTTTTTAAACCAACTTCTCGTGCAATATTTTCTAACATTTTGCGCGATGGATTAGATTCAATCTGATATTTTTGATATAAATAATCAAGTTGTTCAGGTAAAATTGTAGTTCGTAATCTTTTATCCTTTGGCTGCTCTCCCGTATCTATTTCTTCGAATTCATCGAATTTTCGTTTGGACACCTGTTGGTTTAAAGCTGCCACTAAAGGATGACGGGATTCTTCATTTGTAAGTGATGCATTCAATTGTTGCAACTGAGCGTGTTGTTGCAGTATTCCAAAAGGGGAATCTGGTGGATATGTCGGAAAAAGATTTGGATTCATTATATGAACTAGTTGATGTTCTCGCCATAAGTCAAATCGAGGGAAGACCAGATTGCATTTATCACATTGAAAATTGCCATCCTTCTCTTCAGTTCGTGGCTGATGTATTGGTGTGACTGGAGTTAAAGGAGCTTGTGGTGCCGGAGAAACAGGATAGCTAGGGGCTGCAGGAGTAGGGGTTCGTGGCGGAGCGGGTGAAACTGGAACATGAGGAATGTGGTGCTCCACAGTGCTTGAATTAGAATCTTCACTACTCAAAGTTGCCGCAACTTGAGCAGCCGCTGCTTGCGCTTGAGCTGAACGCTTTGCATCTTCTTCCTTAAAGCAGTGTGTTTTCTGATGTCTTATTAATTCATAGTATCTTTGGAACACCAGTTGACACTTTTTACATTGATAATTTAAGCCAGGTGTGCGTTGAAATCTATTGGCGTCATCTGTAGCTCCCGAGGGTGGTTCGGCAGCTGGTTGATTTTCATAGACTTTTCTTGCTTTTTGTCGAGCGTTTTGGAACCACACTACAATTACTCGCGGACTAAGGCCCAAAAGTTTTGATAAATATTCTAAATCATCATCTTTAGGATATGCATTGTTCTCAAAAAACTCTTGTAATACTTTGATTTGATAATCTGTAAATCTAGTTCTGTTGGCGCGTTTGCCAGAAGACCCCGAGCTGTTGGATCCATTCGAGTTGCCCCCAGAAAGTCCGAAATCCGCCGGTCCTCTGCCAGGACTGAGGCTGCGATTTGGGGTCAAAGGTAGGACGTTCGGGGGCGCGGAGTTTGGGGACGTGAAGTTTGGATTTAGTTTTGGTGGCAACATTGAAGGATGCGGTGGTTGGGGTATGCTGGTTGCCGGTATCGAATCTAATTGCGACTGAATTAATGAATTCAGTGACAGGTGAGTAGGTGTATGGGGTCGCGAAATATTTTGTTGTAGATCAGAGTTATTTAATGACGGACTTTGCGACGGTGCTTGGGGAAAAATAAAGCTCTTATCCTCTTGATGTCGGTCATCGTATGAATTATACTTTTCTTCCATTGTAGGTTCATCACAAGGTTCTGATTTTACTTCTTGGTGACTCAGCGCTGTCGAGTCTTCAGTTTTTGCTTTTTTTTCAGGTGGTGGTTTACCTTCGTCGGAGCTTGCGGAAGAGTCTAATGGAGTTACTTTAGCTTCGCCTGTTTTTTCATATTCTTCTAAGTTAAGTGTAGTTGATGGAGGATTATTAAAATTGTAAGGCGAATCCTTATTACGTTGCCGTTCTTTAAAGAGAGTATTACGGAACCAATGTTTAATAACTTTTGTAGCTAAACCAGATTGTTGCGCCATTTTCGCAATTGCTTCGTCGCTAGGAGAGTTATTTATGTCGAAATGCGCACGCAATATTTTCAATTGTTCGTCAGTAATACGTGTTCTAGCGCGTTTTTGTCCAGCTGCAGCGTTTGCCTGCAACAATTACAATTTGACATAAAGTTTATCATGTATGTCTGAATTTTTAAGTAGTACTTATAGTTTTTAAAATTATTTGTTCTTTGTTGCTGTATGACATATTACTGATAACAAAATTTAAAACTTTTAATTAAAGCTTGAAAAAAAAACGAAGAATATGGAATTAAGCAACCGAATAACAGACATGTAAAGGGCTCATCTATTTGCGGTCGTAAGCCGCTCGGCGATTGCAGGTAACTTTGAATAATAACTGAATCCGTTGCAAGTAATAATACTTCGACCCTACATACTCAACAATAGATGCTCTGTTGCTTTGTGCAAACAGATAGCTAACGCTTATCTAACAATGTGCCTTACAATATTCTTGCCTTGCGATCAAATATACACATACACAGTAAAGCTGACAAATGCTATCGCTGGTTTAAAAGCGAATACTAAGAAAAATTGAAATATTCTAGTACACCACCAATTTAATGTTTCGGATTGATTTTAATGTCACTAAATAAATATAAACGATAGTGATCGAAAAAGTTAAAGAAATATTTTTATTTGATATGCTATAGGATGCACATAAAGTCATTTCAATTTCTTGTACAGAAAACAATGTCTACAAATTATTTATATTTTTATGTAATATCAATAAAAATTGTAACAAAATTTATAATGATAAAAAAGTAGTATGTTGCATATTTAAGTTGTAAATCAAACGTTTAAAAAATAATGTTATTGATTTTTACACTTCTCACGGTTCTGATAACAGGTTAATTGGATAAAAGAAATTTTATTCAATAATGAATAATTCTTTTTTAATTATTTAATTGAATACAGGGATGTTTTACTTGATGGCATCTATTACATATAAAAAACATTTAGAAATACCGTGTGTATAATGAATTGCTTTTAGGAGATGCATCTATTAATATATATCAATATAATCGAAACAGAGACCAAAACAACCATTTAAAAATATTGTTCCTATCTCTCTGCCTATATGTTGCCGTATCACTCAAAAATTACTAAAAGGATTATTATAAAATTTTATTAAATAATAGGTGATCACCTCAGTTACTAATTAAGATACTTTTATATAAGATAAATCTTCCATTAATTCAAGATATCTGATTCACTTTCTTATCATCCACGCGAACGTAATCCCAGGAATAAGCTAGTTCAATAATAACTTAATAATGATTATTTTTAAAATATAAAATTGAAATATAATTCTAACAAGTTTTAGTCATGGTTAATAAAGGAACAAAGTTTTTCATCAAATGTGTAAGCTTGCACCAGTATATTGATGTTCAGAAGTAAAAGTTTAATAAATAAAACCTCATAAAAACCTATTAAAAGACGAATGTATAAATATGTACTATATCATCATACTTTGTCAGTCAATGTTTGCAATTAGATTAAAGTTTTAGAGAGGAAACAGTTGATGCGAATAAATACAATTGAATTACACTTTTAGTCACATAGATTTGTGTATATAATAAAAGCTATGATTTTACCTGTTGCTGTTGCTGCAGAAGCTGTTGTTGTTTGAGTTGGGCGTCGTGGGCGAATGGCATTGCATCGAATGGTGGTGGCGGCAGCATCAAAGGAACAAGTGGTGGTTGCAGATTCATAGCTGCTAAGGCGCCGACATTTAACCCCAATGGCAATCCTAGAGATAACATCTGTGCCATCATAGGATGTAATTGTCCAAGTTGCTGTTGTAATTGTAACATATTAAGAGCAGCCTGCATTTCTTGTACTTGTGCTGCCAGAAGCGCGCCAGCTTGCGCGTCTCCCGGCCCGGTGCCGTTTTCATTAAAGTTGCTAGTTGCATCGCCTCGGGGTGAAGGTGACCTCTCATCTCGCGGGGCTGGAGAGGCAGCACGAGGTGAGTTCGGCGCTCCTGATTTTCTTTCATATTCCGACTTAAAATGTTCCGCAAACTGTTCAAGAAATTCTAAGGGAACTTTATCTTTATGCACTTCTTCACAATGAGTTTTTAGAACGAACACACTAGAAAACTCTTTATTGCAATGTTGACACGTTGACTTGTTTTCACCGTCGGGTGGTTTTTCTTCTGGCGGCGGAGGCGGCGGACTGGGCGCCCGCGCCATTTCACGTTCTTCTTGCAATTTCCGCCGTTGGTTTTCATTGTATTGCATGACGAGATCGAAGCCGAAAGTCTCTAGTAATTGTTTATACATTTGGGAGTTACGTTTAGGTGGATTACCCTTGGCTACCATCTCGTCTAATGCGGCTTGTTCCGCGTCACCTAGCGGCGAATGCGCCCGCGCATCGCCAAACGGGCATGAGGTCGCTCGATGTGCGTCGAGTAGCTCCCCAGTTTGAAATGACGCGTGGCACCGTTCGCACGAGGCGCTACCTGCGCGAGGGGAGCGAGGGCTACCTGGCCGCGCGGGGGGTGAAGATCGGGCCCCCCCGCTGCTAGTTGAAGAAGGGGATGTATTTTTTGGCGACAATACGTCTTGTAATATTTTGGCGGGGTCGGTCCTGTCGGGCTGCTCTACTAAAGGCCGTGTCAAGTCAACGTGACCGGCAGCGGCGAGTTCTTGTAATTTACCCGCTCGTGTTTGATGTAGTACAGATCTCATATGAATATCTAGCGTACTGCCTTGCGTGTATGCAACTTTGCAAATATTACACTTATAACGTTTACGATCGTCTTCTTCACTAGATGTACTTTTAGGTGTAAGTGTTAAATTGGAAGGGGCTGTTCCAGCTCCAGGCGATACCGGAGGGTTATTATTATTCTGCTGTTCTTGCATTGCTCTCTTTAATTTGTGTAAATGACTAACGCTATTGTAATGAACAAGTAAAATATTTTTTTGTGTAAATGACTCTTTACATACGTCGCATTTAAATGGTCTATTAGGATCAAGATACTTTTCCATCGGGTATGTCAACTTCTCACCTTTTCTATGTAAAAGGGTTTTGTTATGTGCAGTTAAATAAGACTGGCGTGTAAATGCAACTTTGCATCGATGACATTTGTATTTTCTGTTAGGGTCATTATAGGAATCTTCGGCCATTGCTTGTGAGTTTAAATAGTCTTCCAGGAATTGTTGATCTTTGTAAATGATGGAGTCATCTGAGTTTTCGGCATCGTTGTGACCAGATTCATCTGCGGCAGTTGCACTCGAATCTCTATCTTCCATTTCTCCAAGTTCATCATCAGGAGTCCTAAGCGCTTCTTTACGCAACAAATCAGCTGTACCAGGATCTAAAGCAGTACCTTGATTAGTTTGTAATAGAGGGTTTGAAGCAAGACTTCTTTTAAAAGCAGCAAGGTCCTCTTCAGAAAGCTCGGAGTGAGAGGTTTCGACATGTTTCTGGAGAGCTAATACAGATCGGAAGCTGCGGCCACATAATACACATTTTGTAGCATCACGTATTACGTGATATTGAGAATGTAATTGTAATTTCTCTATTGTTTTGAAAGCTAAACTGCATTGATTGCATCTGTATTTATACACATGTTTTTCTGATACAGACATATTCGCAATAGAATTACGAGCATGCGCTTCTCTGAAGTGATTTTGAAGAGCATGGGCTGCATCAAAGTACCTATTACATCCTTTTTTCCAACAAAAATACCCTGGTCCTTGGGGTGTTTGCTTCAACTCTAAATGACCAGATTCATTTTGATGATGACACAGTTCATCCACATTTCGAAAAGTTCTGTTACATGTAGAACACCGTTCAGTTTCACCATCTGCGCTGCCTTCCGAGCGTGGCGAAGATATTTCACGATCATCATCTCCTTGTCGTGTTTCTTCTCTATGAGGTTGAGATCCTCCATTCAGCCAATGGCTTTGATCGACGAGAAGTAATAACCGTTGCAAGCCTTCGGAATTTACTGAATGTATTTGCATAACGTGCCTTTCTAGAGCTGGTCGTTCTTTAAAAGCATCTTGGCACAATGGGCAAATAAAATGACGTGACGTGTCGCCATGCACAGAATTAACATGAGCGTGAAGCCTCGACTCACTGCCGCAACTAAAATTACAGTACGGGCATGTGTGTGGGCCAGGTGTTTCGTGATCGTCGTCTCTCTCGCTTGGGCCCTGTTGAGGCTGTAATTGCGTTGGCGGTTGTAGATGTTGCTGCTGCTGGTGATGCTGTTGCTGTTGTTGCTGGTGCTGTTCTAAAAATCGCATCATTTTCTGCTCTTGTGTCAGTTCCGGTTTTTGGTCAATTGGCTCTTTGTTGTCTGTTAGAAACAAAAAAATATTTTAGTAAATTTAATGTAGTGCTACAGAGGCATTACAAGGTTGGAATCTCAAGTTAATATAGACGAACCTCCCTCTGCTAAATCAGCATTGCGAATGGATAGTCATTTATTCGCTTAAGTAACACCACCTCTACCTACACGTACGTGAGATTTATCTACAAAAAAGATTATTTCTATAAATGAAACCCGCTATTGTTCGGCATGAGCGTTTGTTACTTTTCTGAATTGAAGTTAAAAATAAAATTCTTCTCCTTTATATTATTAGTAGGACTCGTTTTGTTTGCCCGTTCTAGCAAGACAAAGGTATCGGTCTATCCATCCCGTACGCACACATTTACAGTCGCATTAATGTTAACGTAACAAGTAAATTGTAATTTTGCACACAAAGAAGATACAGGACGAGCAAACAATCATTGTTCATTATTATAAAAGGTTTCGAATATTTCGTTTCGCATCGGATCAAATGTATTCGGGATAGTGACGTGTGTGACGAGGTTAGTGTGAGCGAGATGCGTATACATGCAGAAGATGTGCGAGTGCAATTATTATTTGACCAGGGATATGTCCGCGGGAGCGTGTGAAAGGAGCGGGCCCGCATTGTTTACGCTCAAATAAGGAAGATGAATGAAATGTTGACACAAAAAGCGTCTAAGAAAATATCATATATGTATATTTTTAATGAAAAAAAAATGGATTTTTCGTAAATAAAATACATCTGAATACTAAGTAATTTTTTCAACTAATTAATAGCATCTAAACCCTTATAGAACGTTTACTCAAACCAGTCGTCCCCTATAGGGAACCCGTTTCATAGTTTTACGCAGTTAAAACCGTTACACCTAATGAAGGGGAGAGGGATAAGCAAATCTGAATGCATAATAATAATCCAAGCGCAACTGACCCTAATCTTGGACCGGAGTGACCAGTGGACGTAATTATTTATGATGTAAAATCGCCGTCCAACTGTCTGGTAGGAGCATAGAACAATGGCCAGGTAAAGGGACCTTCTCTGCATAAATGCGATCTCCAACACTTTGTCAATGGACAAAAGATCTTTTCTAAGGAAACACCACATCGTTATAGCATCGTAAAGTATTGTGCAGTGTGAGTTTTGTTTTGCGAGAATTGGGTCAGAATATTTACAACATGGCGTCAGGGATGTTACGAAAATTTTATAATTCGTTGATTTAAGTTATACTATAATTACAGGAATGCGATCGTTGGTTAAAATTGTTTTTTAACCAACGATCAACCAAAAAAAAATTGTAGTAAACACCAGTTTAGTATGAACAAGTATAGAAGAAAATAAACAAAGAGTAATTAATATGATTGTTAATTTATTCCTGATGTACGGTATTTTAAAAGTAAAAATTACAAATAATATTAAGTGTTTAAGAAAAAATCTGTTATTTTTCATCGACAATGGGCTAATACTTGACCTCAATCAAACCTAAAGATAAGTGACAATAAGGACGTAAATTGTTAAGCGTTCTCGCCCCGTATACCTCTGGGTCATACTTCTAGTCTAGAATAATTGATTTTGAATATGGTAGGTAGTCATGCGTGTTGAAAAAAACACTACCACCATCCAGGTTCCTTTGCTTACGTGGTCTGAGTATCGAACTTGCGCCATATCTGTTAGCAGTAAACCACTGGAACACGGAGGCAGTCAAATGCTGTTATCATCTGTATAATTTAGTTGTATAATTATGTTGTTGATTACCATTGCACTTTAATATTTTTGTATGTTTTTCTTTACTTAATTGTTATATAGTATGTAGAAAAATATTAATTAAAACGGTAAATAAAGAAATTGAGACACATTTCCCAAAAAAAAAAAAATGCAACATTTATTATAATTTATTGATCCAAACGTTATCGGAATTCTATGACAAGCGTAACTTTTGACACAAAAAATATTTCATTATTTTCTGCTTTTTTAAACAGAACATAAGGGAAATTAGTTTATTGATGCCACATCTACATAATCACAAAGTCAGAAGATAAAGGAAAAGAAATATAATCCAATAAGCGTCACTGAAGATTTTCACTAACGTCATTTATAAATTGTTGATTTTAACATACGATAAATATTTTTTTTAATCTTTGTGTGTGTTTTATCTGTTGCGTATGAAAACCTATGTATTCAATTTACAGTCATGTGCCTACAGACTTGCCGACTTACAGCAAATAAAAGTGATTGGAAAATCTTTAAACATATTTGAACGCCGATCATTTAAAGCGAATACTCAATAAGGTGAAAATAAGTAATAAACATAAACATGAGGGACACAATGGTGTAAGCCGGATTTCTTTCGCCTCCACATTTCTCTCGAAGTTTATCGTATTTCACCGTAGCTATAAACTTACGACGGGCAATGCAGCCGGCGACATTGTAAAATGATGTAGCAGCCTCATCACAAGGGGGCAATCATCCTTAATGCGCAACGGCCACATACGTAATGCGAGTCATTGTCCCGCGTGGCGGTACTTATGGAAAATTCGCGTTCTCAATTCAAATCTTCTTTCCGTCTCCCTCACGCGCGGGGCGGAGCCGTCTCCGACCAATGACTGAGTCAGACTGTGGCGACACCGTGTAAGGCGTACGTTATTAAAGAAACCTGTTCTAATGTTGCGCGCTTTAAATTAAATTTTGTTCGTGTGTAATTATCTCATTATTGTCATTACGAATTCCCCGCTAAATGTTCATCGCCTAAAATGGAGATTACCTCTCGAATTCAACGCGAGGCGACGGTCTCACTGATGATAATGAATCCTTGGGTCGTCACTGAACAAGTTTGCCTCACATAATTTTCTACAAAACCGCCAAAATTAACACGAAACAGACTGTATGTTTATTAACACAATCTAGTAAAAGAGTCTATTTTGTAAAAAAACGCATAACAGAATTGATTAAGGAACGAATCGGTTTAAATTGGAAACCGATAGTGACGTTTCGAAATCACATTCATAAGTCCGCTCCGTATTACTTTATCGATACGAACTCCGGTAATGGTTTTGGTTGAATTACTTTTAATGGGATTTTCACGCTTTATAGAATAAAATGTTACGAAATGTGTTTAGCACGAGAGTAATAAATAATAAATATATTTTGCTTCTGTTTGCCGTTAAAAAGGTTTACGCGTTCACCGACAGCTATTGTGGAAAAAAATTAAAATGGCTCGTTAGATAAGGTGCGCACGCGCATCCAATTGCTCCTCGAGTAAGATTTTTTCTCACTAAGATTTAAGAACATTGAATCTTTTTTATATTAGTTTGTTCATAAATTATATATTGTTTAAAACTGCAATACAATCAATTGAGGAAGTTGATCTAGAATGATAACAACAATAGAGCGGTTACGGTTCGCGGGCTTTAAATGATATTAACAGTTTCCTGGTTCCTACCGACTTGAAATAAAAGTTTGATTTGTAGTAATAGCGATTGTTACTTGTTAATAATATATCTTAGTAGTTCCAGAACTTGAGGGAAGTTCGTCAAGAATAATAAATAAGTGTTTATTAACTTACCTTCCTGTTGATCATATGGACTGGGAAGCTCAGGTGGTTGAGGAATAACTTGGAAGAGCTCAGCAACGTCAGGGGTTGGGTCCTTGCCTTCGGAACGGCGTTGCAGTTGGTGTATTTGTTCCATTTGTAAGTGCTTAACGGAACGCACGTGCTGTAAGAGGGGTAGACGATGCGGGGCGCCGAAACCGCATAAAGCGCAGCGGTACATGCGCGCGCGGTCACGTGGGATCCTGGCTGCACATTCCCTAAGGTGTCTCAATAAAAGCGTTGCAGCTTCGTGTCTGGCACCCGCGGCATGTAGTTGTAGTTTATGTGCAGAATTCGTATAATAGTCACATGCACAGCATCGAACTTGCACCCCACCGACACCGGCGCCACTTGTTCCTACACCACCGCAGAACTTCAATTTCCACTCATTCCGTGGTCCACCTTCTTTAACGTGATTAACGTGTTGTAATCGTTGAAGATGCTTATCAGTTTTGCAATGAAGCTGGAAGTTTGCTTTCAGGTTCGTTTTGTATGTGCACAGTTTGCAAACGTAGTGTCCTGCGACTAAAGCCAATATCTCCTGTTCACGGATTTTCGTACGGTCTTGTGCTAGATGATGACCAAGTGCTTCTAGAGAATCTGTTGAGAAGCAGTTACAAATGCAACAATGGAAAGTTCTTTCCGGCTCAGGGTCAGCGGGTTCAGGCGGTGGTTCCATAGCTTCTGGGTTCAAACCGACGTCAAGATGTGCTCCTAGTTCTGGTGGTGATGGTCCAGGACCTCCAGTCATGAGTTGAATCATAAGAGCTTGATTATACGCCATATCAGCTAGAGCTGCCTCCGGGTTTGGCGGAGGCGCTTCCGCACTGTGGAAATGTAACAAACTTTCCAGTTGTTGCTGGCTCTGTTGTCTGTGATGTAAGGCAGATAATGTTTGCATATGTTTAACATTTTGTTGTAGCACGAGCATATTATGTGTATGTTTTTCAGATGTCATATGTATTCTTAAATTACGTGCAACGTTTGTCTCATAATTACAGACATCGCACCGAAACGTTGGCTTAGGTTTTTGACCTAAAGGCGAATGATGAGGTAGCGGTGGTTTATGGCCGCCCGGTGGAGTATGCTGAGGGGCCGGTGGTAATGAACTTTCTCCAGGATTGCCACCGTTTTGTAGTTCCTGCATATTATTTAAATGCTTATCTGACTGCATATGAATGCTAAGGTTGCCTTTTGTTGTTGTAGAATAATTACATACTTCGCATCGATACGGCTTGTAGCCACATGTGTATGTTTCGCCTCGAGCTAATCGAGGATGGGGCTGTCCAGCAATACAATAAATGCAGCTAGTTTCAGCTTCCGGGTGTTTTTCTTTCATATGTATTTCTAAAGTCTCTTGATATTTGTAATGCCAGTTACATTTAGGGCATTTCAAAGTTTTACAGGAATTTCGACTATGCATACCAGCTAAAGGACCACCGAGTCTTCCTGAATTTAAAATGAGTTCGCATTTTTGACAATCAGCGCCCGACGGTCTACCTCCGAGATGATCAGGACATACACCAATTGTTGTACCGGACAGGAAGGCTGGCGGTGCAGCTTGAAATGGCGGTGAAGAGTTTGGACTGGCACGAGGTTGAACTGAGGCATTTATTGTATGAGGATGCGCAACAGAGATCAGAGAATGTTGGGGAAGTAAAGATTCCGCTATTGATCGCGGTGGCCTCCACGATGGTGGACTCGGCCTTCTATCATCACATATTCCATTAGGCAACATCGTATCGTGATCTCGATCTGGTGTCATGTTTTCTAATCTCTTTTCAACCGAAGGACTTGATAACTCCGACAAATTTGCAGGACTGCCAGAAATGGAAGCTCGTGGAGGCGCTGCTGCCCCCACGGGCTCTAAAAATGACACCAAAGGCTCTTTGTCTTTCCCAACACATTGTATAATCGCAGACGCATTCTCTCTTGATAATGCGTCTCTTTCGGAGTCAAGTAATGATAAACTATGATCTGATTGGGCATGTGCTACAAATGATTTAGCATAGCCAAAACTCAACTTACAGATAAAACACATGAGAATTGGTTTAACCGGTACGCTGATTGGGCACTCAACGGGCGGCGAGGGTGGCCTTGGAGCGTCTTTGCCACCACGAAAACTGAACACTCGATAACTGTGCATAACTGGAGCATCGGGCCTAGCCCGCACACGTTCCACTGCTAATCTACCATACAGGGCGCCGTACAAAGAAGAATTTCTTGACACATAAAATGCACTTGCTATTTGAGGAAATTCAAGCTGTTTTTCGACGATATTGCTGTCTCTGCTATCAACGATGCACCCGGGTTCAATTTTGGGCAAATCTGGTAGACTCGTCTCTCCATCGGATAATTCTGGATCTTCTATGATGTAAGCCGATCCATCAGGATTGTAGACGATCTTGCCGTCGAAGCGCTCAACGTCAGAGGATAACGGGGGTGAGTCACGTCGCGAAGTTAGATCTACAGCGTCCGGCGCAGCGGGGGGCGAGGTGGGTGCGGGCGCGGAAGACGGCGCAGGAGTCGGAGCCGCCGGCGCCGCTGGCGCGTTGCGGGGCTCTTCCTCAGGGCTCATGTCTCCGTCTTCGTCCTCGGGTTCGAGCGTGGCGGAACTCTGGGGGTCGTCGCGCTTGCGGCGCCGCTTGCGCTCCGGAGGCGGGCCGCTAGCGGGGCCGCCGGGCTGCAGCGGCGTAGGCATGGCGCCGGGCGTCAAAGGCCGGCATCACATGCTCTCCTGAAATGGAACACCATATTAAAATATAAGAAATCTCTACCTTAAATATTTCACAATCAATGAAATGTTGGAGCTACATGATTAAGTAGATTTTTCTCGCAGATGAAATTGTAAAGTGCTTTCAAAAATTAAAAGTGTCTCTCTTATTACAAACATGTATTCAACATTTATTAGGAGTTAGTATCACTCGAATGAAGGTATAATACTTTTATATAGATGTACTTGTTTACATTATGTAAATACATAATACATAGATTTACATAAATGAGAATACTGTAAGAAAAGAACCTGGGTTAATTGAAAAACATTATCGTTAATTATTTCATTCATTTTACACTTTTATCTATTTTATTATTTCTTGCATTGGTTTATGATATTTATATTTCTTAGTACAAAACGAAGTCAATATTTAAGATAGCCAAATTAAAATACTTGGTACCTAATACCTTATCGGTACGGGCTTTTGCGTAAACAACTGTGATCAATTTATCCATGCGACAGCTTGTCAACGCTGTCAATACTGACATTTTTACAATTAAGAACCCAAATATGTTGGAACTCTGTAAACATAGATTCAATGATTATAAAATCGTTTTAGTTGGAATATGTTTCTTATGTACACCTTGTATTAAGAGTGTAAATGAAATATGTCGTTTGAAGTTTTATGATAAAGTTTACGTCTAACTAGCTCAAAAATTCGTTAAAAACTGAGATTAACTCGTCATCTCCGTTATCTCGTGCGTTATCTAAGATACCGAAGTATTTCACAAACACCTAACGAGGACTCGAATAATATATTTATTTAGATGACAGCAGCTCGATACCCAATCGTCATAAATGACATATGACATGGAAAAATTTACTAGTTTCAAAAATATATACATTTTATTGACGGATAAAATAATGAAATCTTTAATCATAAACTTTCGGTTAAGTTTTATTAAAACCAAAACTGTCTAAAATATCCGTAAAAGTTTTAATGACAATGATGACTACATATATATATATATATATCCGATTACATTTGATTTTATTTGATAGAGTATGAGTTAATAGGTTTCGCTATTGATGCAGTCTGATATAAATAGTCACATTTAAAATTACAACAATTTATTCACATTTTCCGCAATGACTCTTAAAGGCATGAGTTAAATACAATTAGCGGCGAGACCAATTCTAACAAATTAAATGAGTAATTTCGCATTGCGCAATCGACTAATCACACTGACTAATAACTTGCAGGATGTGTGAACGATAATATACATTATTAACACAAAATCATATTCCTAACCTTACACCGGATGTCGATGGTGATAAACTGTGAATTCAAATTAGATATATTTTTTTTCAACATTCAAAGACCTTGGACATTTCGGTAATTCTTTCATGCCTGTCACGGCCGCACCTATTTGTGTTTGTTTTGTTAACGGTCGTCCCGTCTTTTAAAATATTATTATACGATAAATTATATTACGCGAAGGTATGATAATAAAGTAAATATTTGTTAAACCGTCCGCATGTGACAAATCAAAGGGCGCTTTGTGCTGTATAACCGGTAATTTTTACATATGCGGTTAAGTACATGAATTATTAGTAAGTTTTATTGTAAAATATTTCACGACGTTTCCGAGGAAATGGTGTAACAAGTTGAAGTGTTGAGAGAAAATCTCTTTCCATCTACCAGCGCTAACAAAATCCTTATAAGAAACTTACTTTTTTCTCAATTTGAATGTTATAGCCACAGACAAGTTCACAAGCTAATGTAAAACAAGTCAAAACGCAGCACGACAACATCACCGTCATAGGTGACACAGTAGATACATTAATTATAACTATAATTACTGCGGTTTTTCTTTGCAAAAGCAATCATTTCGCACTGGGATAATGTGTATGGAAATTATGCACAGTTCGTAATTAGAGACGATGTCGATGCGAAGTTGTTTATAATTTTCCCACCTTGTCATTTAATCACGTTCGTAAATCTATTTAAAATCTAATAGAAATAAAATCCAGTTGGAATATTATAGTACCGATTACTGGTATTATTAGAATGCCACGCATTTCCGAACGTAGAGCTGTTTATGTAATGGTGGACGAGTTGCGACCGTTGACGCGGAACTGTATCATTAAAACAAAACAACCTCGAAATCATAAGGGTTGAAATTGATGTGGCTGTAATTTCTTTTTGCAAATGTCACTTCGAGAGATAAATGTTTAATGATGTCACATGTGCTGGGATTCCCATCGTAACAATCAGTGCTTTAGTCAATATCCAGTGATGCTCCAACGTTTGAACCAGAACTAATTTCCGATAAATACGCACACATAAACCTTTTATATTTATATTGGTATATAAAACAGCGCGTGAGCGTGAGAAAACCACGATGGAAGTAAATATGGGACGCTAGTATACATTAAGCTGGATCGTTTATTAGTGTGAAATTCATACAAGAACTATACGTACACGCATTAATACCCGCATAGAATTAACTTTTTGCAATATTTAGTGAAAGGTATCTCTAAATATTGCTAATTTGGCTAGGTGGCCAATGAAGATGTCGCCTATATATTTGAAGGTAATACTAAGGTCTTAACATTTAGTTTAATACATAATTAAGTATACCATTATTACAATATAATGTAACCGAAAATATTATCATAAAATTATACCTAAACATTGAACCATGATCATAGGTCGCAATTAATCCTGTTAATTTTAAATAGATAGTTATTATAGTAAGAGGTTGTTTTGACTAACCCAACTGCCTAATCGTCTTAATTCATAACAATTACAACAACATAGTTGCCTTGTTATGATACAAGCTAGGAAATATTCACAAAAGTAAGGATGGCTCTGTAACAGGAATATGAGAAAGGTTTTTTATTAATAATGGTTGCTTATTATCCGAACCCTTTATTAAACCACCGAGTAGTTGCTTTATGAAACCGCAGAACACAGCAAAATAATTACCCTCAGCCTGCTTTCTTCACGAGTGTTTCGTAAAAGCATATTAAATCGCATCTACTAAGCCGGAGTATTACAATAAATAAGGTATTAAGCCGTCGATGTCAGCCTCCGAACCGAAAACGTCGAATGGCGATTAATGGAAATAAAATTAAACGCATTCCGGCCGAACGATTTACTTAATACGTTGATAATAAGTGTAGGGAATGTATGGTAAATGTTAAACGTAATGGAGGTAGCCTCGTTAGATGTGGGAAAGTCTGGTGCAACGGAGTCAGTTGCTACAAGGTACTGATCGCGTCCGACATTGTCCACCGTTAGGGTTTAAATTTAAAGCTTCATTAATGATAATGGTTTTGAACTCGATCGATGGGAATTGATCTTTTTGCATGTGCCCGCGCCTTTTGAAGATGTTGTAGTAATAGCCCTCTTCAATATCGATACGTGTCCAACAATGCTCACGCGTTCGATAAAAGAATATAAATACTGTTTGCCTGTCGGACCTCGGACCTCAGACCGCTGTGGCTTTTGATTTAAAAATAATATTACACACTTAATCGATTGTAACATTTATTAAACTGTATCAAGAAGAAAAAGTAATAAAAAATATTCTACTGTATAATTTAAAACGTTGTAACGAAGAAGAAATCTAACCAACGTCAAATAGAAGCCATCAATTAGCATCAGTTTTCTAGTGGTTGTCCGTTTTGATATAAATAGCTATTATGGATCGACTCACCGCAGTGTGACTTGAGAATACGTACACGAATGTTTCTAATAGAGAAAGCTCTTATTAATTCGACTCTTATTATAAACGTAAAAAACAAAGTGACATTGCAAATTCGTAAATTACGTCTCATGTAGATAATTACAGAGCATTCCAGAAAGTGAAATACTAAACGTGTACGTTCCTTAATAAGATAGTCGATAACTCGCTTGAACAGCCCATTAATTTGTCAGGTTATTTAACTAATTTTACGGACAACTTTTACAAAAATGTCATGTTAACAGAGCGCTACAAAATTATGGAAGACTTTGAAATTAGATCAAAGTCCATTAAGGTTTTTTGAATAGCTTTTACAGATGATTGCTACGACATCGCTGCTGCCCTATATAAATGTTTAGAATTTCGATGACTTTGAGGAGGCGATTGTGTTTTGGGGCTATTTATTGTTTCTACTTAGAATTTTCAATAAAGTCCGCTTCATTATTTTAGGAAAATACAAGATCGCCTTAGGTCTTACAGATTAAACTCTTTCAATTTTGCCATGAGATGTTGATCGCGTGAAGTCCGCAGGTAACCTGGCAGGCGCCACTCGTCCGATGTGCTCTTAGGAACCGTCAATTTGCGTCTGTAATTATCAGCAGACCCTTCGATACTTATTTCTATTTTTTCCTTCGCTTAATTGTTGCAACAGATGACTTTTTTGTCGAACCACCTCAAAGAGAGCGGAAAGGCATCAAACGGAGCATCGAATTTGGAAATAATTATACATAAATAGTCCCTTGAGCGGCCGATTAAGACAATTTCCGAGCAAATTGCCGCAGACGAGTATAATAGCACACGCTCCTCCGTCATAAATAAATCTGGATTACTTTTCTGTACAAGATTAAGATTGATTCGAAGCCGATGCCGTCTGCTATTAATGGGGCGCGAGGGATAATGCTTTCGGCCGTGTTAAAAAATTTAAATCATTACACTTGTTTTCCGTACGTGTGATTCGTAAGATAATTAGGTCCGACAAATTGCCGGGCGTTATTAAAAGATAACGGGTGGATATTGGTGGGACGGTTGATCGGACGGCTGGGATGGTCGTAATTAATGATCGATACATGTGAAATAATTAATTAGCGGTCGAGGATCGGATCTCAGGCGCCTCAGGGCCCGCACAAAAAACAATGACATGCGGTTTAGCGGCGGCGCCGGTGGCGCTGGTCGCGACATCCGCCGCGCTACCTATGTAATTTGGGAGACCTCGAATTAGTTTTAATCTTATTTCTCAACGAGGAGCGTGACGACTCAGCATTTGCTAGAAATGTGTCATTAATGATAATTGGAAAAAACGTTATGTTTCTCTAAATTGTAATTTTTTTTTTGTGATACCCATAATTGCCACAAACCGCCAAGGATTGCATTTAATTGTACAATTATCATAACTGTAGTCTCTATGCGTATGCATATAAAATGAGGTGCAGCTTAAAAGATCTTTTGCATTTGCAGTCAACAGCAGTTTCAGAGTATGTAATAAAAAAACCAGCATTTTACCGCTACCATTTCGTTATTGAATGAAGAATTGAATTATTGTGAAGGAGTCCATACGACTTACTCAACGACGTAGTACATAGTGTAACGACCGAACCAAAAGGGTAACGAAATTTAAAGTACCTAAGGTGAGCTTGCTTACATTCTTAAATTTGAGCACATTTAAACAGTGTTTGCAATACGTTCTGTGGAAAATATTGTTCACATATACGAGTATAGTACACAACATACATCGGAGAGTGATTAAAAATTCCCACGATTTTCCACATTGTAGTCGGAAAGAACTAACGTGCGCTCTAACCCAGCGTCGGGATGCGTGTGCGCAATTAAAACGAAACCCACAATCAACCGCCATGTTTGTACACGGACGATGTTAATAGCCTTCTGTAATTACATACCAGTATCATGCCATGTTGCTTCTCGGAAGGTTGATCAAATAGGACCTATTTCGGCTGAACCGTTACGGCCTCTATAGTTATTAGATTATATTGTTATAAATAATAAGACTTAATTATTGGTAAGTATCACTTATTTAATTGGTCTCGATTAAAAAAAAAATTTAAATGGGTATTCGGTCTTTGAAGACTAACTGTCAAAAACAAGAATATGTTTTAAATGCAGAAATAATACAGGATATTGTCGCAAAATGCAACAAGGGAATTCCATATCACCATTTTCATATATTCGAACTGTAGACTCGAGCTCTCCCGCCCCCATACCCCAAGAAAGAATATCTGAATTCAATTACAAAAAGGCTTCCACGCGAGGTGTTCCGTTGCACCCGCGCCTCCTTCAAAAAGGGTGTATAACAACTCAATTTCTCCATATTATTAAGACGGTGGGGTGCGCGGATAGGGGCTGGGACGGCGCGCTATACAAAAAGAATGCTAATTTAAAATTCTTATTGGTGTGTTTGTATGCGCGCGCGCTTTATGTATTACTCGCGTAACAAAAGCCGGAGGAGAGCTGCCCGAGCGCGTAATTTCAATCTAATATTCAATTTGAGAAGTATCGCGAGTTCCATCCGCCGTTTTATATTTATTTATTCTACTTAAGATCTTGGATTCTAACATCGAAGGAAAGATTTTGCTAAATGACATATTTGAACGCATTTATTTAAAAGAACACAAGTGTATTCTTTACCTAGTAACTTGATCAAAATTTAAATTATGCATTATACCTATTAAGGTTTAATAAATTATTATAATCTTATATTTTTTAATGTATTTTGTAAAAAACGACTTCGATGCAATTTTTGTAGTTTTAGATGAAATAACTTTATATTCAAAATTGTAACGTTATGAATTTAACTATTTATTTAGTACTTCGATAAAATAAAAAGTACATTATGCAAATGAAATTTCTTAGCATATCTTTTTCAACATTAAGCCAATTTTAAAGCTAAATTGAAAATTAGAACGATACATCGGAATTGCTTTATTCCTACGCCAAAGTTAGAGCATAAATTTCACTTATCACAATTGTCGCTTTCCATGGACAATTCGTTGCTAAATGGGGCCTACGATAAACACCTTATGCCCAAGTCGTGATTAATCTGCCTTAGAACTGACATTGACTCAATTTTAACAGTGCCATTCTTTCAGTAGCAGAAGGATTTCTTTACAATTTAACTTCATACCACGATAAGATTATTAATACAACGTAGTTATGAGTCCGGGTAAAGAACACATGATCATTTTTTAATTATTATTAACAGTTATTATTCATTTATATTTATTTTTGTTCAATTTATTCTGCCCATCTTCAATTTCCACTATACCCTGGGTTGACTGGTAGAGAATGCCAGTTAGGCATTAAATCTGCGCTTTGTAACCTAGTTGTAAAGTATTATACATAAAAATAGAAAAAAGTAATTGTAAATTATATTGATTATGAATTAGTTGTGAATATACAAACACTGAAACCACATGTATATAGAATTTTTTTAAAGGAAATAATGTTGATGTCCGTACATTTCCTGATCTATTAGATGAACAGTGATCTAAATGTTCGTTGTTCAATTCGAGAATAAGTCAAGGATGACAAGAGATCTCCGATTTCAATTTGTCACGATCACGTTTCGTTGCCTATCGCTGAGAATATAAATACTGAGGTCACAACACAGGCTTTAGGGAATTCTGTCAAGGTAACATAATACTAGATGTTGGATCCAATTGTGAAATGTTACATATAGTGTTTAATATTGTTGTCCGGAGGCGATAAAGAATGCAGGAGTGTAGTAAACTCGGTTACATGTGGGCACTATCGGAGTACCACCATACACTTAGTTATGACTTCGATAGGCGATACGAAAGATTAGGTAACAACGACCTAGATTTTCAATCCTATACTAGAATAATTGACAGGACATGTAATTTATACAAAATTTCATTATTAGCAAAGAAAGAAATGGATTTTAAATGATTTGAACACCTGTTGCGACTAAATTGGGACATTATTAAAGCAGCTCTAAATGGATTACTTAATAGACTTTACAAGTACTTAATAAATTGAATTGATTACAATAGCCAGAGCTACCATTTTGGAATTATTAAGTGGGCAATAGTCGTGCCTAAGACTTCGCAATATGTTGTTACTTATAAGACCCATAAATTATTTAACGTTGGACACCAATGGAACTAATGTACATATAAACATGGAACGTTACATTATTGTAACATGACTGTCATCAATGCCATCAATTCTTTAAAAAAATATATTTTGAAAAACATGCATAAAACATAATTTTTATGTTTGTAAAATGCGAAAGTCGCGTGTGATTTTCTGTAGGTACTAATTGGAAAGTGTTGAATATTGTTAAATATGTTGGCTTTAAAAAATTCTATCGATATTAGTCTAATTTATCCTACACAAAATTAGAAATCAAATGGTATCATTACTAAGATACAACAACCGTGACACAATTAATTTACAACCTCCAATTGCGGACCATAATTTGTGATTTTTGATTCGTTATCGGATATTTGGCTCACATTTAATTAGCAATTTAGATAATCTGGCATCACACAAGTTGACAGCTTGTTGAAAATCTGCCGCTTTATTCATTATAAACTTTCATCATACGTCGTCGTCTGGCGTGTTTTGATTATGCAATGTAACTTTAATAGTGATACAGGGACAAGGACAATTACAGTATAATAACATTGATACCAGTGCTCGATGTTCCATCGCTTAGTTGACGCTAAGTATTATACTTTGCGTCCATTAGCGTGTGCAGAAAGCGTGTTTGGGTGTTTCTTGAGAATTCGCGGTACGGTAGATCACTCACCGTAACATTTTGTTCGGAATATCTCAACAATGAGATACAGACATCTTTAATGTTAAGCGCACACTTAATATTTTTATTTGTACTTTTGTAAATAATCTTTTGTCCAAGTTTAACAATAATTTATATTATTTATATCCACGATTATCTTCATAAGAGAAGGAT
The DNA here is from genome assembly GCA_018245475.1 of Pharmacophagus antenor. Lineage (NCBI taxonomy): Eukaryota > Metazoa > Arthropoda > Insecta > Lepidoptera > Papilionidae > Pharmacophagus > Pharmacophagus antenor. The sequence goes on along the minus strand of DWQX01000158.1, from coordinate 16,502 downwards.
TTACCGGGTAGTTGTCGCTATTCGTAAATGGATCATTTAAAATAAGATTGACATCTCACAAAAGATTTAAAAAGAGTATTTTCATTTTGTTATATCACAAAAAATGATTATGAAAGAATCTATGCTACTAATTTCATATTACTATTGTAGCATTATGTACCATCGGGCTGAAAATAGATACATAATAAAATTTGCGATTTTATTCTTAACGAATTTCATGTACTTGCCTATAAATGTAAAAGATCTGCTAACGAAAACTATTAATATTTCTGATAACGTTTGCATCTTAACAAAGAAGTTCTGTTGTAATTCATGACGCACTTGCTCCCAAGTTGGTCGCATCGCCACAGAATAATAAATCTTGAAAAAAGCAACGGAGATAAACCCGACATTGTCACATGATAAATGATCAGATTTAAATTTAGAATCAAAACTAAAGGGCACCAGCACCTTATAACGAACGCGACGAGCCCGTTTATAATTATAATTAATATTCTTACGATATTAAAGTGGTTGACGGTAAAAAAACAGAATACGACGCGAGAATTAATAACAAACAAATGGGCTACCTGCGGTGTTTTTTGTGAGCCCCCACAGGTAAGCTGTGATGATGAAAAGAGCTCATATGGCTTAGTCTTAAGTTTTTAAACAATATTGTATGATTTTGACACGGTTGCACCTTTTTATGGTATGCCGTTTCAATTCATTAGAAAAAGTATATCAAACAGGAGGAAAAAGTTGTATTTAACTACTAGTCGACAGATGGCGATGTAACCAATTACGGTATTGATACCGGGTTCCGTTCGAATACATTGCCAATGATAAATTAAGATGTTGAAAAATGATCAGATGTATTTCGTAAATTTGAAAAAAGAGATATACTCCATGTGAAGGTTTCGTATTACCAGTGCAGTGATTTATCAAAAAGAAAACAAACTGAGAGCCGTATTGGAAACAAGAAACCAACGATTCGAAATCCGGGACAATAGAGAGGAACTCTCTAAACGTGATACCATAATGACAAAACAGAAATATGATTTCGATTAAACGGAGCAAAAGAGAAGGCTTGATTTGATGATTTTGTATGTACGAGGGAGAAGGGAAACTAGTTAATAATAAAAATATTTTATTTGTATAGCGGGGTTAAAACACCCCCGCTGTGTGTTGTTTGGTTGGAACGGCATCCATCATTATTATTGTAACTGGTTTAACACTTTTGAACAGATTCTTGTGACGGCTGGCCTGGCATTGAATATCTTGATAAATGTGCAAGGAATAAAATTATTTTTAGATAGTGTAAAGTAACATTTTTCGCTACAACTTTTCCACTTACCATTCTTAGTTTGTTGCCATAGATGATTTATTGAGAGTTTATGTATCGTATTTAATTAGAAGCTATTTTACCTTAATGCTCCATATTAGGCAACGCTCTGGTCTACTTCAATGTAATTCTCAATTTGGACATGTACAGAGTTATTAAATCCATCAGCAACTTAGTAGTGGTAACTTCAACGTCAGCCCACACTGACAGCGTTGTGTCCATTTACATCTTCAATCTTTATGGGCTATAATTCTAACAAATCGCAAATGTAGCAAAACATCCACAAGAATGAAATATAACAACACTTTTGAAATTTCTGTCACAATAACGTGAATGGCATTTCTAATAAGGCGAACCTCCATTATTTCACTAAACGGTTGAAAACGGTTTAACGTCAATTATTTTTGTAACTTTAATTGACACGTAACTAACGTATGCGCATTATTATAAATATTGACCAGTTCTCTGCAACTACGCAATTATTTACACAAATAGTCAATTGATTAAAAAATTGTGTTAATGCAATTAAATGAAATGATGCATGTCGATATGAAATACCTATTGATATGTTAAGTTGGTTATTTCAGATACGGGCGGTGGCCGGACGATCCCATGCCCGCTTTGTTCACAAATTTTTGTTCGCTAATCAATAAGATTTGACCCTCGATCCAATTACCATTGCAGAGCAACAATGGTGTTTGCCTACAATGGAACGGTTCTATTAGCCATGTATATATATCAGTATTTCGTAATGTAATTTGTTATTTTACTTGTTCCCAATTTGTTCTCGTATTTATATATGTATTCTTGTATTTGTTTTTTTTCCAAGTTAATTTGATATTATAAACTGGAACAAGTTCTTTCTGTATCCAAGGGCATTAAAATACATACCTCTGTGTGTAAATTATTTTGATCTAACATTTTAAATTAAAAATGATGTGTTAATCAAAAATAAATGAAATCTAAAATTATTTTTTAGCTCAGACCCATTGGAAGAGCACGGTCAATTAATAACTCAATAATTAGGTCCCCTGATCAAATCGCGGGATAAGGCCCATTCCATTAATTACTCCCTAAAGCTAAATAAGCGCTGGTACACTTTTGCTCTCGATAAACATAATAAGCATATTAACCAGTTCGATGCCATTGATAGTGGGAAGCCTCAAGCGTTTCGCGCCAATAGCGCTTATGGCGCCGTTCACATAACGAGCTGGAAAATGTTTCGCCGAGTGCAGGACACGCTCTCTCGTCGCGAGGTCAAAGAGGAATGACCAAGCAACCGTTTAATGAAAGTCAGAAGACGTTTGACTTGAATCACAGTTGTACAAAACATATTCACATTACAATCAATTTAAAGCGCTTCAATCGCTGTCATGGCACGACGCAGCGTCTGTGCATCTCGTCGTGTGAGGCGCACAGGCGCGATCGCTGCAGGATAATTTAATAAAAAGCTAGATACCCGCTTACTGTTGTTATTTAGATAGTTATGCAAATGTTTGTAAGCACAAATGCATGTTTCCATTTAATTTAGGCAAACTTAATCTGCATCGCGAACAGGTGTACAAACTGCTGCATCGTTTTTAGTGTTTGAAACAAGAAAAAGTAATTATAGGGCTACGATAAGAAATTTACATCAAAATATATTTAACATAGTTTCGTACACTTGAGGTACGTAAATCGACGAGACATTCAACTGTCAGCGCACATGGTGGTCTGAGATATACCAATAAAATGTATACAATCGAATTCCATAGATTGGTTTTACAAATTTCTAGTATTTGATTGTCGATGCCATAATGTGATGCCTATTGTACTTCGTTGATAATAACTCTTTAGAGCAATACTATGTAATGATTAAACAAATGTAAACACATTTGTTCTTTCATCAATTAACCGAACAATCCGATCGTGTTGCCATAAACGATTCCAAAAAAAATGTTTTTAAAGGGATACTAAAGTGCTTGTATCTAATTGAAAAATGCGATAGCCTTCTCGGTGCCATCAACTTATAATGAGTCGAATGGCACACGATTAAGAAATCACGTTTTATTGAACGTAAAATCTATTGTCGCGACCATAGCTTAGATGAATGGGACCCATTAGCATCTCATAGGTTTAATTATAGGTCGGCATATCGAACGAACGCCTACGCCGACGTTCTGCGGCCGGCCGAATTAGGTGCCGGCAAACAATGCGAGCAATTCGACCGTACCACCCCACGACAAAACGTTTCGTCGCAATCTTCGATCACCGGATTAAGGGAGAGCTCGTCTCGCACGTTTTATCTCCGATTGTCCGCACTTAACGCGCACTTTACGCCGAGTGCCCCTCGAGAGGAAATTGAAAGCGATCGCTTTCCCCGCTATCTTATCTGTAGTGTTGTACTAATTAATCGATGTAGTGCGACGGGTCCGTCGTTACAGGTAAATAATGCCCGCATTGAGACGGACGTGGTGATTTATTGGTTTGGATAGACAAAAGTGTCGCGGGCGGAGCGGGCCGGGACAATGGCGCGGAATGTCGTCGCGGGCCGGCCGCTTGCCGCGGCGCACCGCAGCGCACCGCGCCGCGCCGCGCCGCACCGCGCTCGTGCGGCCCGTGAATGCGGATTATTAATAACTCGGCCGATGTTCGACACGACGCGGCCCGAGCGACTCCCATCCCACTCTTAGCCCGGAGCGTCCGCTCCACCTGTACAATATGACCGCGCCTTAATTTATTCACGGTACGTTTTAATGACCGCATTGATGCTCACGCATTCCGCGAGCGCTTCGTGGCCGGCCGTCGCGCACACGATTCCAACAGATTCGATCAATATTTTCCGATTTCGCTAATGAGTAAATTTAGAACGGCGCTCGGCGCAGATGAGGGGGTCGCCGACAATATAACAATGGAGTCGACGCGGATTATACCAAATACCCTAAACTGTATGGGTACATATTTGCACACAACAATAAGACAAAATAGTTATAACGTCGCATGTGTGTGCATTTGCAACTAATTGTGATATTTCATAATGTTGCTATTATTGTCTGTAACATCTGCTCACTCACATGTGTATACAGTTATTTAGTGAAATGATAGAGATTTTTGTATATAAAAATAATTTACTGTCTTCACAAAATATAAGCTGATTAGTTTTTACGTGAATTCTATTTAAAATAGTTGTAAAGAAATAACGCTCTGAGAAGCGTGAGAGGTTTAAATAAAATCACGCCGAAGTGTTCCGACTGTAAGTTAATATTATTGTTGATCAGTTAAAAAAAAAAATAAACTTGGAAAGGGCAAAGTGCTTGTAAAGGCGTGTCAAACATAAAAATGCAGTATGAAATTACCTTTCACGTTTTGTTGATACCGGTGAAGCTAAATGAGATCGGTTTTTGTCGTTACAAGAAATAACTAAGTGAGTACTATGTAAGGTTGGCAGCCCTGCGTTGTCACGTAGCATTTGGTGCGGCCGAAATGAAATCGTCCCACATTTTTGTTGTTCCGGGGCGACACGAGATAACCAAATATTTATGGGACACACTGTCTCAATTGTTCAGTGGTGAAAGCATTGTAATATACTGAAGCAATGCTTACGTACGAAGTATTAATGGAGTCTTTTTATACATGTAGGTGTATGATAAATTATTATGTGAAGCTTCTTTGAGGTGCCATAAATTTATAGGTTAAACAAAGTATATTTTATTTAAGAATAGTTGCTGATAAAAGATCTGTAAAAATAATTATTAAAATAAAGAAAGCCATGAAGAATTAGTCCGCTCGTGCCTGAGACACTTACGGAATTTTGATGTTTTCAAATATTTTTTTTTTTCATTTGTTCATCTCGGGAAGTTGTCGTGTTCACCTCACGATTTGTTTTTTGCGCATCTCCATCGACAACTTACGTAGCTTTGTCGTGAGAGTCTCAATTCGTTACTAGTTCCTATAATTAGTTTTACCGTTGTCGCATACTTTTACATTTTGAATAGGCTTATTTATAGCAACGTCTGCAATAAATCGCGTGACGGGAGAATTATCTATTTTCACCCTTCCCCGAGACAAATTCTGTGTAACATTTTGTAGTTATTTACCTACTCTTCGTCATTGGACACAGTTGAATTTACATGGTTATTATTGAAATTCGAAGACTAAAAACATCTATTGTATTCATCTCTGGAGTTTAAAGAAAAGATATTAAATAGATTTTACAACAAGCGACGACTTAATAAGACATGGAGTGGATCTATTACATAATAAAAAGTCGGTTTCTAAATTGTGCAATAAAGTTTGCCTTACGTTTCGTGTATATAATCGACCTTATCTCACATACTATATGGTATCTGTACCATATAGAACGAAGCGTACTGCTATAAGAATTTACAGTTGCGTTAGAAATTACCAAAAAGTTCAAATTTGTATCGTTAACACACCTGTATGCTAATTGTTCACTGTGTCAGTACAAATATGTCGACACTTCGTGTGTCGCTTATTAAGTGGAAACGCGTTTATATCTAAAATTTAATTATCGACATAGTGGCGACATCGAAATGAAATTGTAAGAATTCAGGTAAGAGACAATATATTCACCCAAGTTGAACGGGTAGCCGCTATATGCGACGAGTTATTAATAGATAGTTCATATATTGTTATTCGAGAAAACATGTCTAAAGTCGTTATTGGACCACACCCTAGGCAGTAGATTATTCAATCTGATATAATTGATTACAGTTTACATTAATGACTCGTTCCCAAGAGACAGCGACAATAACAAGGCGAGGCGGATAAATGGATGACATAAGGTACACGAGACAACGCGTCAAATGTATGAAGGATGATCATCGACGCTCAACCCCATAGTCATTCTAAATGAAATAAATAATGCTATTCACAAACACACCAACACATCACTGGCATCACGTTACAGATATCAATACGTCAGTGTCTTTGACACGATTTAAAGGTGATACGTCCTACAATATATTTTTAATGTTTGCATTCGACTTCGCGTGATATTTAAGCAAATGATGAAACCGTTAAAACCTAAAAAAAAATAAATTAGCATAGTCGTTCGAAGACAAATAAAATAACTTAATTCACAAGTATGAAACGTAAAGATGTAAAGACTATCAAATTATGGCTACAACTATTTGAAAATGTACCATTCGTGATGGTTATGTTAACACTCCGCCGACCAATGGGATTGTTAGAGACCGTACTCGTCTTCATAAAACGCCTGTTAGTGTTAACGTGCGACCACTAATTTGTTTTCTATCACTTTGTGCGAAGGTTTAAATTACTTTAAACGTTGCGACGCGTTAGATGCCTCTCAACTAATGAGTTGAATAGCTTTTACCAGGTGTACGACAAATGGAAATCTACTAATTAAAGTACTTTACTCCGTCGAGACTTAAATGGAGGTACGTGCACTTGGTCGTAAGAAGTTTAATTAATCTGCGCGCTGACGCAACGTCGACGGATCGTTTTCTTTCTATTTGCGGCCGAAAGCAGTTTGTTCAATTGATTCGCGGTGTAGCAATAGCCGGCGACAGTCGCTCTCTGTATTTGTGTTAAGAATTTGAAGACTTAACGTTTCTAAAGATCAAAGCGATGAATGATTAACGTATGGTATGTGGATATGTTTGTTACGTAAGCGGTTACCGATGGCGCTTAACTCGGTGGCTCACTGCTGTGGTAATTGTGATATGCTCTTTAGCACTTCTTTACAAGCAAGGCCATAAACTATGCAGCCACTAATGAGCGCATCGTGAACGACTTCATAATACACTGCAATATACGAGTATACTACAATGTATATGGTGCTTATGTTGTCGAACAGTGTAAATTGTAGATTATAATTTAATTACCACGCCTACAATTGATATTTTGTTTCTTAAAGCAAATAGATACTGGGCGATAATGACGTTAGTATTGACAATTTATTCACAAATAAAACATTTAAATAATGTCTTATTCTGTAATTCATTAGGTATTATAACATTGATTGACAGTTTTTAGTTAAAAAGTAATTTTAGGGATATTTTAACACATAACAACAGGTCCTAGAACAGACAAGACATCGTCGAACGGAATACTCAAGACAGGAATTTTCCGGTGCAACCAACGCAACAACCGTAACTGTAATCATAACCAAATTATGAAGCTAACGCCATTAAAATCAGTTCGCAGAAGACACTGTGACCCTAATGAATGTGGAGTGGTGGAGAAATTATTTACGCCAGTATACACCACTAACTTGGGTAAACTTGAAAGAAGATGTTGCCAGTCAAGCAATGATGTTAAGTGAATGGACGACAATAATTACGTAGAATGTAGCCTTCGGTGCATATCGATATAATTGCGTTTCTACAAATTGAGGTCTGAGTTAATGTCGTCATGATTGTCTATTTGATTTCTAAGGAGGCTCGGAATAATAAGAGTTGCTTTCTTTGCTCTTTCATGTTTTATTTTATTTTGTACGTACGTTGGAAAATCAATTTTGCGTTTAATCAAATAATGCAAAATAGACAATATTTCATCTATGAATTATCAATGGTAAACATAACTTGCCAGGACACAAGTACATAGGTCCCGAAAATCCAGTAAAGTAATATTCATTGTGATAAAGGAAACTGTATTTCGAAGACATTAAAATTCTTCAACTCTTAATAATTACGTACGACAGATTTTAAGATCATGACGCCCACGCGAGCTCTATGTTGTGGCTTTAAGACTTGTATAATTTGTATTAATGCCGTAATATATGGGACTTTAGGGGTCCCTCGCACTCGGCGTTCCGTGCGTTCGATCGTTAATAAAATTATCAAAATCTAAACGGGTTTTATGGGCGTTTCTCGTGCGGCAGCGGCCCAGCGGTCCGCGTTTCGTTTCGACTTATGAATGGAAATGGATTTTTGTTATATCTAAGTGTTTTTAAGGTCGTAAATAATTTATCGCAGCGTGATATTTCCGTCGTTCGAATTTAAATGTCTGAATGGAATAACTTGGAGACCCGGAGCGCTACTGGATTTTAAATCCGCGTCGCATATACTCATTTCATTAATTCGACTCTAATGCCTAGGATCCAATAAAAAAGTTAATTAACTTTAAACCTTTCCGATCCCATTAATTCAACGATTAAAGAAGTTTGACATGATGATGATTTAATTGCAGAGGTTATATAGTCGATATTAGGATTCGTAACGGTAGTGGGAACGATGTTGCGAAATACGAACGCGGTGAGCTGTGTCGTACGTATAGAGACATGAGACCCGCTTAGAGACTTTTTGTTGGAATAACGTACATTTCGTAGGTAGCGGTTGGTGTTGCGTCAGTGATCGTGATTCAGCTCCGTCGAAACCATTTAGGTACTCAGCGTCGGGCCGGCTTCGGAGCCGTAATTATTCAGAACACACGTGGACATGGTTTATGGGCGCGCATGGCCTGCCTTGCAATCGTGCAACTTTTTGTTTAATAGGTTAACGACTTGTGGAGTCAACATTGATAGCGGGACAAACATTTTTACTTGCAATGAATTCGCATGGAGATTTTTTACCCGCTAACACATTAGGCTTACGTTCGACTGCCTACTACCTGTTTACTATTAGATGTCTAAATCGTTCGGCTTTCGTTACAATGCAAAATGAACAATAAGTCTTTGCAACAAGGTTCATTTTTATTTACATCTATCTTCTATAAGCTTTGAGCATATTTTCAAATGTCAACGTGTGTATAGAGAATTTGCATTTGAATGCGTTCTATTTAACTTTATAAAGATAAAATATAGAGTAATGATACTTTTCTCGTAACTTGAGTTTTTTCATACTGTTATTAATATTGATAAAGTAGTACATACTCATTCATTTAAATACTTCCATATATAAATCTCCAAATCGTACGTAATTTCCAACTACGCTACGATAGCAAACAAAAACGCGAAAATCATCAACAAATATTTTGGTTGTAAGTCGGACAGTAAATACGTGTTAGGTAATTTATTTATACTATTCTATCTCAAGTGTGGACATAAAAAAGTGATAGAATGCGGGACTGTCCACTACTTAATAGTACGCGAGTAAAACCGGTAGCAGGAATGATAGAAGACGTTCAACGAAAATAGTTTACGATTAAAAGAATGACACACTGACACTAGGAAAAGGATGGCTTTCATTTTTGACAGCGGATCGGAAAATATCACTGTTTATACTAAGAATATGACAATTTAATTTCGTAACTTAAACTAATTACATATGGTTACGGCGCACGTTTTGTTATAAGGTAAGGCACATGACGATGAAGTTTTTAAAAATCTTTCAGTTTCTGATCAGTGTCTTATAATAATAAAAATCATTATTTGTGATCATGTGATTTGCAAAAAGAAAAAACTTTAAAACAATAATACTCTTAAAAAACAAAAACGTAGAGAGACGTTCTTTTTTACGGTCCATTAATGCAAAAAGTTTGAAGACGAAATACGTAGTAAACAATTTAAAACAATTAAAATTCTTATCGTCCTGCGTTTTTTTTTTAATTAATATATTCTGTTTCGAATAACGCGGCTGGTGAAATATAATTTATTATGTCAATAAACAATTGCGATAATGTTGAAACCCATACATTTTATAGCTTACATTTTAATAATAGCTATTTTTTTTTTATAAATAAACTTAACTTTTGTTTTTAAAATTTTGTTTGGCAGGTAATTTGGTTAATTTATTTTATAATAGTGTAAACGAAAAAGCCAAATAAAATGCTTTTACCAATAGTGCAACTTATCAGATTTATACAAAATAAAAAGGCACGTTTTTTACGTTTCGATACAAACTCATTTACTTACTTTATTTTTAAATAATGATTATTAATTAAAAATTACATGACGAAAATTATCGTGTAAAAGTGTATTGTTTTTACAGAAATTAATGTCGAAATTAAAATTAAAGTCGGCAATGCTGACCGGTCAGCACCACAAGAATGATTCGATAAACTTCTTGTAGACGAGTTTGGACAAATGATGGTTAAAGTAATGAGAGCTCCATTGGTTGGGTAAAACCGGTAGGAGAGTCCGTCTACGACCGTTACTTGGCACATTCTGACTTATAAAAGATGCGCTCGTAGTGATTTCAATCGAAACGTTAATTAATTTTCTACTACATTATGGCGGCTTTATATCAATTATTATGTTTGATTATGTTTTCGATTGTAGAATTTTTAATTAGGAAACCATCTCGATACGTCGATACAGCTAAGCGCGTGATTTACGTTAACATTTTATAGTTTTAATTTTAATCAGAACGTTATTTCACCGTCGTAAGTTACCTACGGTATATGTGAGAATTAATCCGAATTTAATTTAAAAATTAAACGAATCGATTATCGACACGAAAACAACACGATGTTTCTAATTGGTATACAAATATGGAATTATTAATATTTTCTTTCAGAGTGATATCGCGTAGACATTATATCGATTAGGAATTGATTTATGTTCACGTCTTAAATGCCCATTCACCGCACCTTTAAGTGATTCGAAGACATAAAATACATGTAATGATTAACATATGTGCTTAATTCGTGAATGCTTGGCTTTGTTCGGATATTGTTTTCTCAAGTTTCCCAAGTCACGTCTTTGTTATCTTTACAATGGTAATTTCGTTCGAATTAAGCAGGCGAGATATTTCTAGGCGTCTAATTAATAAACATCTCATTAGAGAGCCTTGAACTTTTGATCAGCAAGAAGTGGACAATGGAGCTCGTTATTTATACCTCCGCCGCGCTCGAACAGTCGAACAATCAAAGCGACGGACAGACGCGCATATCTAACTAATTAATCGTGCCTTATGATTGATTAAGCACATTAAACGCAAACACGATTTCCATTTGAATATTATATCTATTAGGCAAGTGACATAATACTTAATACAATTTTTATCTGAGTTATTGCATAAAACATAGGATACGCTTAGTTTTGGAAACAATTATATAGGCGTCTCATGGATAATGCATGCCGGTTGACGTATTATGGTGAAATATTGAAAATTTATGTGGAAATCGATGAAAACAATACCTTAATTGTTTAACAAACATGGTTTTTTTTTTTACAGCACACCGGATACATTTAAATATTTAAAAGCAGGAACATTCGAATAATGTTATGATTTCTCTCACGAAAGCATTAAGATGATGCCCTTACAAGATATGACCAATACGAACGGTTAATGAACGGTAATTCAGCAACTGCACTGTATGAGAGTGTGAGCAAAATGTACCCACACTCGACAGTATTTGTTAACGTAACAAGGTAAACGTGGATATTTATCGACACGATGTCGTCAAGTGGGCAACCCTTTGCGCCTGCACCCGTACACCACACGACCGGGCCCCGGCAAACAGCCGCTAGTGATGCGTAACGCAAACTCGGTTGTCGATATTTACATTGACATTGCAAACACTGACACTCGATATTTGTTCGAAGCGAACTAATGGCGTGAGGTGTCCGCCGACATGTTTGTCGACCCACTTGTAATTAATGGAATAATAAGAAAGCAAACTTTAAATTTGATTTAGACAAACGGTGCGCTCACTTACGGTCAAGTTTAGATTGTTTTTATATCAAATGTATGAATCTAACTTACGTAATCAATATTAAACGAATGAACGTGACCGGGATAAGATGTAAATAAAATAATAAGGCTTAAAATAAGTTTAAAAAAGTATGGTAAGGCCATAACTTCATTTCGAATTCCGTTCGTTGTTCCCGTCTCTCTCTGAACGCTCCCAGCAGGGGGCACCATCGTTCTCACCTCACGACGCGAGTGGTAGCCGGCCTTTAATAAGTATCGATAAAATATGAATATATATAAATATTTTTGATACTTATTTTCATTACTTTCAAAGTCAAATCTTTTAGTATTCGTATCGTCCGGTCGGCGACAAGCGAACTAAACAAAATTTCGGAAAGGCCGATGAATTTGAACTGAACGTGAAAACAGAATGCCGAGGCACTAAATCAAATGTTTCACGTCTAATTTATTTTCATTACAAACTATAAATCTACCCGTAATAATATTATGATCGAGCCGTCATTGATACCTCCTATTAAAATTTGAATCACTATAAATCTGCGTTGCATAATTGTAAGCTTTACGTGACGTCCGTTTCCCCAGAAACGAACACGTAACAGGTTTTTGAAGTTCGGCTTGTGTATCAAATTATTCGTTGTTAGATTAACAGCGAGTAAAGTGTCGCAGGGACAGCGCTAATTAATCTTATCTACCGCGTACAACATTAATTCGAAACCTTGACGCTTTTGTTTCATACTAAAACGTGTTGTAATACTATGTGATTCAAGAGCTATTTTTATTAAAACAAACTTTTTTAGTTTGAGTTAAATCAACGAAAATTAAATGTCATTATACAATGACGACGGACAAACACAATTAATATAAAGCGTAGTTCATACGATACGTTCTGATGTGGATATATTGCCCACGTCCAAAAAAATGTAATACTAGCCGAAATTATAAAAAAAAGTATAATCATTATAATTCCTAATGTGTAAACTTAAGCTCAGTCGACTGGTTGGGGTGTAATGATTCTCCACAATCACGAACATATTTAATACATTACGAAATGTCCACGGACTGTTGACAAGTACAATGAACTTAAATAATGTTAAAGTCGAAGAAATGACACCGTTCATGAATTCAAGTAAACCTTAATGTAGACAATGGTTAATCGTTATTTAGTGACAGCGCTGACGCTTCGTTGTTTTTTACGACCGCAATCAAAACGTGATTGTCGCACATTCCCCAAAAAAAAGCTTAATTGTGGTGGCGCGGGTGTTGGTGGTATAAACAGTAATTACTTAGTCGCCTTGGTCCGAAAATGTTATTAAAACGCGTTTAACTGCCACGCTCTGATGCTGCACAACTATGCGAGTCAACCGAGCTCCTCCGACATTAAAGTAACCAATGGACAATCGTGTGCAAGTGTCACAATGCAGTGAGTTCATTTATTAAGAAAATAATGTAGTGTACATTAGCTTAGTTTCATCGTCGTCCGCTTCACTGAAAATCCATTCTTAGTTTAGGTTTCAGATGTAATTTGTCACAGTGAAACGTGCACTTGCTTTTGTTGCTATTTGTCAAGTCCCAAGTCTATCGATGGAATAACATAGAGCACATTTGTAGTCAGTAACTCTTCCATTATTAAAAAAAAAGAATAATACATACAAATATAAATTAATATCTGGTTCTCTGTTATTGTGAACACCGCTTCATAACCGATATTAAAGCTACGTAATTAGCATGCGGCAATAAATAATTATAAACATTTTTAATTTTTCATTCTAATGATAAAGAAACTCGCGCTAAAGCGTCATTAAAATTATTATCAAAACCCTATAATATTTCATAACGTTCGCCCCAGCGTAAATTATATTTAGGACTTGTTTTTTAAGGGCTAAAATTCAGCGCCCACCTGTTACCAACAAGGAGCATTTAAGGCGGTACAATTTCTAAAATAATTATTATGCATATCCTTCGCAGCAGTCCCAGCCTGGGGGTGCTATTGTTTTAAGACGGATTTTTATTGCTTTTGGCAACCCCGAACAATGGGAGAGCACCGTGGGGGTAATACCGAATGACGACTTTGGTGCTTGAAGCGGTCAAGGTAAACATTTAGTTTTATTTTTGTAATCGGCAACCAGTTTTATGTCAGGAATATTAATAATGATATAATAAGCTTTGTCGATATAATTTGTTTAAGAAAAATGTAGATTGCCTTAAAATTAACATTTTTTTTTGTTTGTAATTAGGTACGCGAATTTTAAATTAATTGACTGAAATAGGATGAATAAGTACTTGTTTTCCAGAAGTCAATTATTTTTTCGATATTAATTTATTATTTATGAAAATTTTTGTGTAACATAATTTTTCAATATAAACACAAAACGGTTTGTTTCATTTAATACAATTTATTGGGAATAGATAACAGCTGTATTTAATTTTTCACATTCGATAGCATGTAACGCAGACCACATTAAATTGTAATTAAATCATAAATTGAGTTAAAGATAACTAGTACAAAAGCAACGCCGCATGAAAGTTAATCTAGTGATTTACAATTTCACATAATTACAGGTCTTAACTTACTTAATTGCCGGCCATATTAATTATCAAAAATATACCAAACTGAATCGATTTACCTCAAGATACGTGTCGCCAATAAAAGAACAAAATACTGATTAAGTAATTAATATATGACGTAAATGCTGGTCATAAAAAATATCAATGTTTATAAAACAAAAAGTATGGCAAAATTTATTGAATTGCAATATAAAAACCAGTAATGACATAAAAGATATATTTATTCACTATATTTTTACACTGAGTCAGTTTTCTTGATATCTGCTACATTTTTATTTTTAATTAATTATATTTTTTTATCTTTTATTACTAATTGTTAGCTTTGATAGTTATTAAGTATTTTGGGATTTTCATTTACAGTTTCATTAACATAAATTATAGTTATATTTTAATAATAACCTTGTAAAATGGTTTCAAAGTATTCTGGGCAATCAAGCATTCTTCACCATCTACGCCCTCATAGTCACAACATTATCACTTGTTAGCCCATTTTAGATAAAGAAAATAATCGTTAAACCTAGTCCTTAATTAGGTAGTTAATAACGTGTCCTACTTTTTACCATAATTTATTTCTTAATTCTAGTATGAAAATTGAGGGTGCAGCACAAATGGCCTTTCCTTATCTAGTAAATTACCAACTTCAACTTTAAATCTATGTAGAGTGCTAACCATAATAAGTTGAAGATATTACAAAATGTTAAATGTTTTGTACTATTAATGTAGAATTGTGAATTCATTGGCGTTTTGTTTTTGCGTTTCACAAATGTCTAATAGTAGATAATGAAAGAAGTATTATGGATGAGTTCTCGATTGACATACAAACGGCCCTTAATACCGTGAGTTACATGGTAATTGTTGCTCGAGAACGGGAGACGATATTTAATGAGCATCACAAAAGTCGACCACATCTGCGGCCAAACAGAACTTAATTAAAGTGACACTTCGCATGCATAATAAAATTATTCACGCACAATCGTGAGATAAGGCAACACTTTACCTTGCACAATGCGCGCACACTGGGACAATTCAATGGCGATTAAACATCGATGTGTACAAATATATAAATATACGTAAATAGTTAACAACGTTGACTTTACAACGAGCCAGTATGAGTGGCGAGAGAATTTTGTGTTTTCATTTACTAGTATCTGCATTATTTCTTTCTCAATTCTTTAAAAATTAGAACAAAATCATTATTATGCAATTTTTATATTTTCTCTTAACGTATGAAATCGAATAGTTACTAAGAATTAACGCAATTAAATTTGGTTAAAGCGAAAACTTTGCATTGAAGCGCCACTTGTTTGTTTTTTATAACTAAAGACGGTTTTTAGTATGGGAAGCGTTTTTCTTTAACTAAATATTTGTTCAACAATATCGAGTGACATAAACAATCAGTTCTTCTTGCGACAAAATCACAACATATTACAATAATTACAAAAGACGATACTCAAGCAACGTCCTCTTTACATTTTTTTATTGTTTTATGTTTATTTATCCATTGCACGATAAATTTGTCATAAGGTAAGAGGTCAACGGCATTTTATAAATAAATATTTTATGACGATATTCAAATGTTACCTTCTCACAAATTATAGAGCCACGAACAAAATGGCGGAGTACGTAGGTAAATAACGTATTAAATTAAAATATAAATTGTTTTTTAGTTTGATGTTCATTAAATTAAAATTTCAATTAAATCACTAGTTTATAAATTACATCCGTAATATGTTGACTAAAATACAGAAACGATTATCAAATTACTGGTAACAAGTTAAAAATTAATGATTGTTTTGTTGACTTTACAGGAACTGTAGTTTTATTTGTTACAAAAAAAGAAAGTTTTGCAGAAAGTGGTCACATATTCGAATTTGACATTGTGTAGTATGGAAACTTGAATTCATAACTTTTACAAAAAAATCTTAACAAATTATACACTACTAGTGACCTATGACTTCACAAATAGATTCCTTCCTTCATAATCCGACACTCGAATATGTTGAAAAGAAATGTCAAGCGACGTGTTATTGTAGATTACCTAAGTGCCTATATTG